>CM022665.1:45421594-45456594 GCA_012295275.1 Chrysomallon squamiferum
AAAAATAGAACTCACTCACTCTTATATTTGTTAGTATTGTAGTGGTGTTGTAATGGAACGATTGATGCAGTATTGAGATAAAAATAGAACTCACTCACTCTTGTATTTGTTAGTATTGTAGTGGTGTTGTCTTCTTTGAAGTTGTGCTGTTGACTTGTGTAATGAAATGATTGATGCAGTATTGAGATAAAAATAGAACTAACTCTTGTATTTGTTAGTATTGTAGTGGTGTTGTCTTCTTTGAAGTTGTGTCACTGTTGTTGACTTGTGTAATGAAACGATTGATGCAGTATTGAGATAAAAATAGAATTCATTCACTCTTGTATTTGTTAGTATTGTAGTGGTGTTGTAATGGAACGATTGATTCAGTATTGAGATAAAAACAGAACTCACTCACTCTTATATTTGTTAGTATTGTAGTTGTGTTGTTGACTTGTGTAATGAAATGATTGATGAAGTATTGAGATAAAAAACAGAACTCACTCACTTACTTTGTATTTGTTAGTATTGTAGTGGGGTTGTTCACTTGTGTAATGAAATGATTGATGAAGTATTGAGATAAAAAATAGAACTCACTCACTCTTGTATTTGTTAGTATTGTAGTGGTGTTGTTGACTTGTGTAATGAAATGATTGATGAAGTACTGAGATAAAAATAGAACTAACTCTTGTATTTGTTAGTATTGTAGTGGTGTTGTCTTCTTTGAAGTTGTCAGTGTTGTTGACTTGTGTAATGGAATGATTGATGAAGTATCGAGATAAAAACAGAACTCACTCACTCTTGTATTTGTTAGTATTGTAGTGGTTTTGTCTTCTTTGAAGTTGTGTTGTTGACTTGTGTAATTTGCAGTTTTGTGTTTCAGAATGTTTGAGCAAAACAGCAAAAAGACTGTTTGAAATAGGTGATAGTGATGACATTAGATTTTGTTATGTATGTGTGTTTGTATACACATCCTACATCTTTACAAACACATTCATACACATACACACATACACGCTTGTATACATACATACATATATACATAAATACATACATACATATATACACACATATACACACACATACAAGTATATTTCATACATATATACATAATGCAGCAGTAAACATTTCATACATATTTTATATTCATATATAACAAACATATTATACAAATATATATATTTTTAAATATATAAGATTTTTTATTATATTTATCTAAAATTAATAAAAACTATACAAACACAAAAATTTTGAACATTTAAAAGAAAATTTTTATTAGAAATTTCTTCATCGGAACTGTTACTAATTGCAGCAGTAAACATTTCAGAGGTTTTATTTTATTTTATTATTTGTTCATCTGTAGTTAACATTTTTTTTACAAATACAAGAACATTTTTAAATATTTTTTTTAAGATTTAAGATTTTTATTATATCTTTATCTAAAAGTTAAGAAAAACTGAATACAAAAGGAACAAACATTTTGTTTGTTTTTTTGTTAGACATCTAAAGTTAAACATTTTCAGAAAGATTTTTTTTTTTATGTGAATTATCCTTCAACATTATTACAAAACTCGACAACAGTCTGGACCTGATAAAAAAAAACTTTGTCTTCTCACAGAGAGAGAGAATTTTTTCTCTGAGAGAATTTACCATTTCACGCTGTGTCAGTGCCCATTGCCTTCACAATTTATATTTCTACCGTGAAATCTGTTTTTATAAAACACACATCTTGGTGCCAGGGTTAAAAAAAAACAAAAAAAACATGATTACATTGGGCAGCTTGATTGTTTCTTGTGATTGATGGTGATTAATCTGAGATATCCGAGGACATTTTTTTAATATATGCCAGCATCTGTTCAGAAGGAGGAGAGAAGAGTGTATAATGGAGAATATAGATGATGCAGAGGATGATTGGACGAGAGGGAATCTGTTTTCTAGGTTGTATAATAGAGAGAAAATGTGCTTTTAAACTGCAGTATAATAGTAATGATGGTAGAAGTAGTAGTAATAGTAGTAGTTGTATTTTTATAATTATTATTATTAGTAGTAGTAGTACTGGTAGTACTGATAGTAGCTACAGCAATGATGATGATGATGATGATGATGATCACAATGAAGGATGATAATAAATGGTATCAGTGATACTTGGATTGAAATAGATTTTAGACATGGTTATCTGTTTGTAATGTGTTATTATTATTATTATTAGTAGTAGTAGTAGTAGTAGTAGTAGTAGCTACAGTAATGATGATGATGATCACAATTAAGGATGATAATAAATAGTATCAGTGATACTTGGATTGAAATAGATTTTAGTAATGGTTGTCTGTTTGTAATGTGTTATTATTATTATTATTAGTAGTAGTAGTAGTAGTAGTAGTAGTAGTAGCTACAGTAATGATGATGATGACCACAATTAAGGATGATAATAAATGGTATCAGTGATACTTGGATTGAAATAGATTTTAGACATGGTTATCTGTTTGTAATGTGTTATTATTATTATTATTATTATTATTAGTAGTAGTAGTAGTAGCTACAGTAATGATGATGATGATCACAATTAAGGATGATAATAAATAGTATCAGTGATACTTGGATTGAAATAGATTTTAGACATGGTTATCTGTTTGTAATGTGTTATTATTATTATTTAGTAGTAGTAGTAGTAGTAGTAGTACTGGTAGTAGCTACAGTAATGATGATGATGACCACAATTAAGGATGATAATAAATGGTATCAGTGATACTTGGATTGAAATAGATTTTAGTCATGGTTATCTGTAATGTGTATTTTTATTATTATTAGTAGTTGTAGTAGTAGTAGTAGTAGCTACAGTAATGATGATGATGATCACAATGAAGGATGATAATAAATGGTATCGGTGATACTTGGATTGAAATAGATTTTAGTCATGGTTATAATGTTCGTAATGTGTAGATAAATAGATAAATATTGCATAATTCAGTTTAAAAATAAATTTAAAAAATAAATATATATTTTGCTATTTTACATTAATACTGCATACAGATAACAAAAAAAAAAAAAAAAAAAAAAAAAAAAATTATTGTAACTTAAATCCCTTAAACACCCAGTCTCTATTAAAATCAAATATTTCACAAATGTATTTTGTAATTTGAATTCGGTTTGAAACGGTATCGATCCAACTAACACTTAAACAATATAAAAAAAAAAAAAAAAAAAAAAAAAAAAAAAGTTTTAATGCGAGTGTCAAAGAGAGTTTTTCTTTGTAAAATATGTTGTGATTATCTCAACCAGGTTTTTTTTTTTTTTTTTGTATACATTTTCACAGAAACTGCTCAAATCTGATACAGCTGATATTTATAATGAAGCGCTAATGGGTAGGATAAAAAACCCCCAGAGATAATGTTGATGTTTGTGATAATTTGCCTCAATAAACTACAGTGAATGGCGGCCTGGGAAAGACAAGCCAGAAGTCTGCTTACATAATTTCTAAATTACTTATAGGAAAGATATTAATGATTTTGTGTGCAAGGTCAAAAATGCTGTTAATATATATATATATATAAAAAAAAAATTAAAAAAGAAAAAAAATTGTAACTATTCCTGCTTCATCATCTTTTTTTTTCTTCTTCTTTTTTTTTTTTTATTATTATTATTATTATTTTTTTTTTTTTTTTAATTCTGAAAAATATGTCTAGTAGCTTCAGGAATATGTCTTCATTTAAAATGTAGCCAAATCCCAGCTCTAACCAAAAAAAAAAAAAAAATAAAAAATAAAATCCACAATTTAGATAAAATGTTTCATTCTGTTTGTTTGAGATACGAGTAGTGTTTATTCCTTTATCAATCTACATTGTTGGGATTCGTATTCTGTCGCTTTCAAAATGTTATATCAGGATACATGTCAGAAGTAGATTATAGCAGACTATCCTTTATTGTCTGTCAGTGTGTGTGTGTGTGTGTGTGGTGTGAAAAGGATTTCAGGATGTATATTCTGTCCCTGTTCACATTGTTGGTTAGGAAATGGTATACATGTCTGTACACGTCACAAGCATGAGAACAAACATCCTTATACATACTTGCAGTATACATTGATATAATGATATATATATCCTACAGATATGTGTATTTGATTCAGAACATAGATATAATGATACATATCCTGAAAATACAAGCAGTATATTCATGATGCAAGTATATATATCCTAAAAATATTTACATTAGATTCAGAATGCATAGACAAGGACACTTATACTATAAACAAATGCATTAAATTCATGATTCCTAGCTACAAGGATATACAACATATGTTGTAGATTCAGTAAAGATAGATAAAAGGATATATATCCTATGAACATACGCAGTAGATTCATGACACATTGATACCAGGATATGTAACATGTACCCTACTAATATATGAAGTTGATCTTGTTTGCATGTTATGCTACATATCCTGAAAATGTAAGCAGTTGATTCAGGATATATACAAGGATATACATCCTGCAAATAGTAGATTCAGGATACACTTTAACATTGGTTAGATCTATAGCACACTGGAGTAACTGGAAGATGCAATAAGTGTATAATGAAGTTGGGTATAGAAAGATGTCTCGTGTCTGTGTACAGAACTGAGATAAGCACTTCCTACTTAAGATAAGACAGTTAGCCACAGAACTGATAAAAAAAAAAACCCAGTTACTTAGCTTATAATGAAACCAATGAAGAAGACATCATCATCATTATCATTTAGTTTGTGTATACTACAATTTTATTTACAAGGGAAACAAGTTTCGGTCTTAACACATAATGAACCTTTTGGCAGTTTGTGTGTAATATTTTCAAGTCTTATTGTAAAAATGTGCTCTGGTTTTAGTAAAGATAGAAATTTTGCTAGTTTTTTTTCCTGTTTTTTTGTTGTTTTTTTGTTTTTTTTTCTTTCCTCACCTCAATTAATAATGTTTATTTTTGTTTAATGTTTGCTTGAGAACATTTATTAGTTGTCTTTCATCTGGTATTTAATTTCAAATATTTTATATTTTCTAAAATACTCTTTAAAGAAAAAAAATGAACATTAAAGATTTCTTTTTATCACCAATATATACGGCTTAGACCTACCACGATCTTTGATAAATGTTTTTGGAACACTTGTTGGAATGGAAGAATTCCCAAAAATACTGCAGCAGATTTTGGAATATTTAATAAAGTGAGAGAGGTGATTATGTTCATTTAAAATGCAAGTAAAAAGATTCTGATGTTTTTGTAAAATAGATCAGTGGATAGTAACATCAGATATCTTCTGGTTTATTTAAAATAATTACGGTGATAGTAAACGGAGGGAGATGCTAAGCCATTAATTTATAACAAATAATGATAAATGATGAATGCCAGGATGTTTTGGGCTTATATAAAAAAAAGAAAAAGAAAAGATAAAAAATATTTGGATGTAACAGAATCATTAATGACAGGACCGCTATCTTTTGGTTTGCCTGTAATTATTATTATTATTATTATTATTATTATTATAGTTTTTTGTTTTATTTGCTTAATCTATTTTATTAATTATTATTATTATTATTATTATTATTATTATTATTATTATAGTTTTTTGTTTTATTTGCTTAAAAATAATATTAATAAAATGGATTATTTGAATAAATAATTATTACTATTAGTATTATTTATTTATTTATCTATCAATTTATTATTTTAAAAGTTTATACTGGGATCAGCTAAGGAGACCATTAGTTATTTTTCTAAATTAAACTGTTATTAATAGTGCTACTTATAATGAACATTCTGAGAGCGTACAAATAAAAAGAAAAATACCAATACCATTATTTTACAACAACATTTATAACAGAATACCCACAAGTATTTTTGTATTTACAGCAGAACTATTGGTTTGCTTGTTTATAAAACTGTGAACGGCAGGGTAACAAACCTTGCACATTTGTGTTTATAGATGAACTAACAATATACTGTGAAAATTTAGCAGGAATGTGAAAATATTTATATCACTGAGTCATGGTGATCTTTTGGTGAGGGCAAGAGGAACTTGGTTGGAATTGTGCAAGCGTAGGATAAGGATCTTGACAGGCTGAGAGTAACAGAGATCTTTAACTGACACTTGCAACCATATGTTGTAGACTGGATTCTGTACTGTATGACTGCTTCGGAAATAACACCCCAGAGTTACAAACAATAACATGATAGATTGGAAAATAACAATGTAGAATTCGTTGTTTTTTTTTTCTTTGTTTGTTCAGATTGTTTAGAAACTTCACTGGAAATGTTTTATTTATTTTATATTTTTTTTTTGTATAAAAATGATAAGTAACAGAAGTGGGTTGTTTTAGCACTGGTGTAATCATTCGAGAATTGGCTGTTTCTGTGGTTACAGCATTGATGTGAGTTAGGGGAATTGGCTGTCTCTGTGGTTAGAACATTGATGTGAGTTACGGGAATTGGCTGTCTCTGTGATTAGAACATTGATGTGAGTTACGGGAATTGGACGTCTCTCTGGTTAGAACATTGATGTGACACGGAATTGGACGTCTCTGTGATTAGAACTGTTTGGACGTCTCTCTGGTTAGAACATTGATGTGAGTTACGGGAATTGGCTGTCTCTGTGATTAGAACATTGATGTGAGTTACGGGAATTGGACGTCTCTCTGGTTAGAACATTGATGTGAGTTACGGGAATTGGACGTCTCTGTGATTAGAACATTGATGTGAGTTACGGGAATTGGACGTCTCTCTGGTTAGAACATTGATGTGAGTTACGGGAATTGGCTGTCTCTGTGATTAGAACATTGATGTGAGTTACGGGAATTGGACGTCTCTCTGGTTAGAACATTGATGTGAGTTACGGGAATTGGACGTCTCTCTGGTTAGAACATTGATGTGAGTTACGGGAATTGGACGTCTCTGTGATTAGAACATTGATGTGAGTTACGGGAATTGGACGTCTCTCTGGTTAGAACATTGATGTGAGTTATGGGAATTGGACGTCTCTCTGGTTAGAACATTGATGTGAGTTATGGGAATTGGCTGTTTCTGTGGTTACAGCATTGATGTGAGTTAAGGAAATTGGACGTCTCTCTGGTTAGAACATTGATGTGAGTTACGGGAATTGGCTGTCTCTGTGATTAGAGCATTGATGTGAGTTATGGGAATTGGTTGTCTCATTGGTTAGAGCATTGATGTGACTTATGGGAATTGGTTGTCTCTGTGGTTAGAGCATTGATGTGAGTTATGGGAATTGGCTGTCTCTATGGTTACAACATTGATGTGAGTTACGGGAATTGGCTGTCTCTGTGGTTAGAACATTGATGTGAGTTATGGGAATTGGCTGTCTCTGTGGTTAGAACATTGATGTGAGTTATGGGAATTGGCTGTCTCTGTGGTTAGAGCATTGATGTGAGTTATGGGAATTGGCTGTCTCTGTGGTTAGAGCATTGATGTGAGTTATGGGAATTGGCTGTCTCTGTGGTTAGAGCATTGATGTGACTTATGGGAATTGGCTGTCTCTGTGGTTAGAGCATTGATGTGAGTTATGGGAATTGGCTGTCTCTGTGGTTAGAACATTGATGTGACTTATGGGAATTGGCTGTCTCTGTGGTTAGAACATTGATGTGACTTATGGGAATTGACTGTCTCTGTGGTTAGAACATTGATGTGACTTATGGGAATTGGCTGTCTCTGTGGTTAGAACATTGATGTGACTTATGGGAATTTGCTGTCTCTGTGGTTAGAACATTGATGTGAGTTATGGGAATTGGCTGTCTCTGTGGTTAGAACATTGATGTGAGTTATGGGAATTGACTGTCTCTGTGGTTAGAGCATTGATGTGAGTTGAATTGACTGTCTCTGTGGTTAGAGCATTGATGTGAGTTGAATTGACTGTCTCTGTGGTTAGAGCATTGATGTGAGTTACAGGAATTGACTGTTTCTGTGGTTAGAACATTGATGTGAGTTAGGGGAATTGGCTGTCTCTGTGGTTACAGCATTGATGTGAGTTATGGGAATTGGCTGTCTCTGTGGTTAGAGCATTGATGTGAGTTACGGGAATTGGCTGTCACGGTGGTTAGAACATTGATGTGAGATACAGGAATTGGCTGTCTCTGTGGTTACAGCATTGATGTGAGTTATGGGAATTGGCTGTCTCTGTGGTTACAGCATTGATGTGAGTTATGAGAATTGGCTGTCTCTGTGGTTAGAACACTGATGTGAGTTATGGGAATTGGCTGTCTCTGTGGTTAGAACATTGATATGAGTTATGGGAATTGGCTGTCTCTGTGGTTAGAACATTGATATGAGTTATGGGAATTGGCTGTCTGTGTGGTTAGAACATTGATGTGAGTTATGTGAACTGTAGTTTAGAGCATCTGTTGAGTAATTTCCATTTAGACTTAATGTACCTGTTATATCGAAGTGAGTGAAACATACTTACCCTTAGTAAAAGTAACCCAGGGTACATGAAACTTGAATTTTCAATCTTGTATTATCATCATATTTTACTACAACAACAACAATATTAATAATAATAATATTATTATTATTGTTATTAAAAAGAAATTTCAAATAATTGTGACTGCCCCAAAACAAACATTTTTAAATAACTGTATAGAAAAATTATATTGAAGTCATATTAAAAGTTTATTTAAAAAGAACAACCACACCATCCCAGAAAACCCCACGAACATCACCACCACCACCACCACCACCACCAACAACAACAACAACAAAAAAACATATATATATATAAATATATAAAATTTAAAAAATAAATAAAATTTTAGTGCTCTAAAAAATGAAAATGTCAGATCTCTCTTCTGATTTGTTACATAATCAAACTGACATTAGGAAAGTCTGTTGTGTGGGAAATGGTGTGTTGCACTGGGGTTCACAGAATGTCAACCAACACATGTCTTACAGCACTAGCAGCACATTACATGGGATGATGTCTACCATTCAAATATTCCACTTGGTTGTTTTTTTTTTTTTTTTTTTTTTCTTTGTCTGTTTTACTTTTTTGAAAAAAAAAAAAAAAAAAAAAAAAAGTTAAAGCCCAAACATTTCTGCTTGTTTAGTTAATAGAGCCAAGATTGAAATAACCATTTAATAAAAAAATAATAAAAATAACTAGTAAATCAGACTGAAAATAAACCTTGTTGTTTCCAAGTCCAGTTTGAGAAAAAAATCCATAACAGTTCTAGTTAACTTCTGTAAAAAACAAAACAAAAAAAAAACTTTGTTTTATTGGTTTTTTTTACATTGTTTGTATTTCCATGATTTTTTTTCCAGTTCCAGTCAGTGCCTCACAAATAGTGTATCAGATCTCAAAGGTTGTGGTGTGTGCTGCTGTATCTGTAGGAAAAAATATGATCATGTCTCACATTTCAGAATTTTAAAATGTTTTAATTTTAATTTTTAATTTTTTTTTTTTTTTTTTTACATAAAAGCATAAGCTAATTTTGAACATAATAAAAGATTATAAATACTAATGTCATTATTTTTTAATTGTATTTCATTTAATAATAATAACAAGAATAATAATAATAATACAAAAAAACCCCAGTAAAAATAGATAAATAAAAAGAATAGAAATAAGGAAAAAAATAATAAAATACATAAAAAGAAATTTTAAAAACATCCATTTAAAATAAATTAAATAAAATAAAAAATTTAAAAATTAAAAATAAAGAATTAGACAAAGACAAAAAGCACACCTCCATCAATTTGCGTCATTTAAACCAGAAAGTATTAAGTGAAAAATCTATTTCCAGCTGTGAACAAATTAACTTTCATCAAAGAGCACATTAAAGTAAAGTTGTTGTTTTTTTTTTGTTTTTTTTTGTTTATTGTTTATTCCATTTATTCTCAAAATAACTGGTCTGACATGCAGAAACTTTTAGAGAAAAAGAAAGATACAGGTTGAAACATGGTGGTAAAAAAAATTGCTTGAAGGATGACAGGTTGTTAGATCAATTCTTGAAGAAGTTGAAAAAAAAAAATAATAATAAAAAAATAACATTCTTCAGGATACAGATTGGGAGATGAGAGATTTCTTGGTTGTTGGATCAACTCTTGTAGAAGTACTTAATTCAACAGATTATAGATAATGGTTGAGAGATTTATTGTTGAAGTATGACAGCTTTTTGGAATATTCATCAGATTATAGATATTCTTCACAATGAGGATTATGGTTGAGAGGTTACTTGAAGTATGATAGGTTGTTGGATCAATTCTTCTGGTTACCACATACCTCATGTTGGACATACAGTAAAGATATACATGTTGAAGAACAGCTTTTTGGAATATTCATCAGATTATAGATATTCTTCAGGATACAGATTGTGAATGAGAGATTACTTGGAATATGATAGGTTGTTGGTTCAATTCTTCTAGGTACCACATACCTCATTTTGGAGCAACCCTTCTAGAAATTTATTTATTTGTTTGTTTTTTTTTTTTTTTTTTTTTTGATTTTCATGTATTATAATAATCCAAACGCAGCAACATAAATATTACAAAAATGAACAGATGTTATGTTATTTTACGATTAATATTCGTGTAACAGCCTGTGAAAAAAAATGTTTTCTAACTTGGAACTGAAATGCTTCCCTGTTACATCTGGTTTGCTAGTCGAACCAGAACTCCACAAATTGAATGATTACAACCAAAAAAAAAAAAAAAAAAAAAAAAAACCAACATTTCTTATCGATTGTTAGTAGCAGACGCCTAAAGAAAAAAAAACACTGGGTTTTTTTTTTTTTTTTTTTTTTTTTTTTCTTTAATGTTGAGACTAGATTAGAAGATTATGCTGTGTTGTCAATTATAAATTAATTAATTCAGTTCTTACAATTACGAAAGAAGAAAAGAAATGAAGCAACCATTGATTAAAAACGTGTTGAAGTTACGTTAAATTATTTATTCGTTCAGTCGGTTATTTCTTCAATATCTTTTTTTTTTTTTTTCAACATTGTTCAGATTCTGCATCATTAATGACTATATTATTATTATTTTTTTTTTATATTTTGTTAAACTTTATTTATTTATTTATTTATTTATTTATTTATGCATTATATATATATATATATTTATATATTCATTTAATTTCCTGTCTATTATTGTTCACTGTTCATTTTTTTGGTAAACTATTTGTATTCATTTTTTTATGTCTACTAAACTTATTTATTTATTCAGTATCTATATAATTCCTTTAAATTACTCATCTGTTATTCATCGTTTTAATAATAATAGTAATGACAATAATGATGGTAGTAATAATAATAATAGTAATGACTAATGATAATAGTAGTAATAAAAATAATAGTAATGACAGTAATGATAGTAGTAATAATAATAATAGTAATGACTAATGATAGCAGTAGTAATAATAATAATAGTAATGACTAATGATAATAGTAGTAATAAAAATAATAGTAATGACAGTAATGATAGTAGTAATAATAATAATAGTAATGACTAATGGTAGTAGTAGTAATAATAATAGTAATGACAGTAATGATAGTAGTAGTAATAATAATGACAGTAATGATAGTAGTAATAATAATAATAGTAATGACTAATGATAGCAGTAGTAATAATAATAATAGTAATGACAGTAATGATAGTAGTAGTAATAATAATAGTAATGACAGTAATGATAGTAGTAGTAATAATAATAATAATAGTAATGACAGTAATGATAGTAGTAATACTAATAATGATAGTAGTAGTAATAATAATAGTAATGACAGTAATGATAGTAGTAGTAATAATAATAATAGTAATAATGACAGTAATGACAGTAATGATAGTAGTATTAATAATAATAGTAATGACAGTAATAATAGTAGTAGTAATAATAATAATAATAGTAATGGTAATGACAATAGTAGTAATACTAATAATGGTAATGACAGTAATAATGATGGTAGTAGTAATAATAATAATAGTAATGACAGTAATGATGATAGTAGTAATAATAATAATAATAGTAATAATAATAATAGTAGTAGTAATAATAATAATAATAATGACAGTAATGATAATAGTAATGATAATAATAATAGTAATGATAATAGTAATGACAGTAATGATAGTAATGATAGTAGAAGTAATAATAATAATAACAGTAGTAGTAATAATCTCTCGAATGTTTACTTCAGGTGGTGTGGCTCTCTGGCACCTCACTGATGACTTCAGGACGTTCTTACTGCTGTCTTCTGCCTTGGAACACGACGACATCGTCAGCTGTGTCAGCGTCTCGGCAGACGGCACAAAATCTGTGTCGTGTGGCTACGACGGCATGTGAGTATTTGTGAAATTTTTTTTTTTTTTCTGAAACAAGGATTTTTTAAAAATTGTTTATTCTGAAAGAAGAATTTTTTAAAATTTATTTTTTCTGTAACAACGCATTTTAAAAAATTAATTTTTTCTGAAAGAAGTAATTTAAAAAAAACAACAACAAATGTATGAACAAATTTAAAAAAAAAAAATTCTGAAACAAGGCATTTTAAAAATTATTATTTCTGAAAGAAGGCATTTTAAAAAAAAAAATTTTATGAAAGAAGGCATGTTAAAAAGTTTTTTTTCTGAGAGAAGGTAATTTAAATTTTTGTTCTTAAAAAAAATATATATATGATTTTATAAATTACATCTCTGAAACAATTTTATTTCATTTATTTATTTATTTATTTAAATTTCTGTTAAAAGTTATTTAAAAAATATTTTCTCCGAAATTAAGATATCTTAAACATTGTTTTCTCTAAAAGAAGATATTTAAAAAAAAAAAAAAAAAAAAAAAAAAAAATTCTGTAGGAAGCTATTTTTATAAATTATTATTTTTCTGAAAGAAATTACTTGAAAAATAAACACAGAGTCACCATTAGGTCAGTGATCGATCTTTCAATCTTGTGGAGAATTAATTTTGTTCAGAATTGTTCTGGGAATTAACTGGCATATTGAAAACGGTTGTCCAGACTCCTGATTCTCAAGGAGAGAGTGTTCTCAAAAAGGTGACCTGAAGCATTAAAATATGACTGATATATGGTTGCTGGTTGTGGCGTATTGTTTAATTTTCACTTATTTTTATGTCCACTGTCTCTATGTCTCTTTCTTTGTCGATGTCTCTCTCTCTCTGTCTTTTTTTTTCTGTTCTCTCTCTCTCTCTCTCTCTCTCTCTCTCTCTCTCTCTCTCTCTCTCTCTCTCTCTCTGTCTCTCTCTCTCTCTCTCTCTCTCTCTCTCTCTCTCTCTCTCTGTCTGTCTGTCTGTCTGTCTGTCTCTCTCTCTCTCTCTCTCTCTCTCTTTGTGTTTCTCTTTCTCTCTCTCTTTTCTCTCTATGTGTTTCTCTCTCTCTCTCTCTCTCTCTCTCTCTCTCTCTCTCTTTCTGTTTCTTTCTCTTTTCTCTCTCTGTGTTTCTTTCTGTGTTCTCTCTCTCTCTCTCTCTCTCTCTCTCTCTCTCTCTCTCTCTCTCTCTCTCTCTCTCTCTCTCTCTCATATTTTTGCTGTAATTATCAAATCTGTGTTTAGCGAATGTAAACATGTTTTACAGTAACTTAATAAGAATGTTGGACGTTGCTAAGGAATTAATGTTTTGTTTGTTCTGTTGTCGTGTTTTACTGAAATCCAATTATCACACACATTTTCTTACAACAGATATTGACCCAGCCTGATCTGTGCTGTTCTACATGAAACATAATATTTTATTTTTGTGGTAGAAAATTTATATAAATCTGAGATAATATATATAGATGAGAGAGAGAGAGAGAGAGAGAGAGAGAGAGAGAGAGAGAGAGAGAGAGAGAGAGAGAGAGAGATCACTTTAATGCACTGACCTGTTGTGTGATTTCCCATTCCAAACTGTATATTGGAATAATCAAAGGTCTGTGGTATATACTTCTTCGCTGATGATATTTGTAACATCTCCCATTCCAAACTCGCACTGAAATAATCTGAAGTCTGTTTATGGGAAGGTTAATGAGAAAGATCTCCTTCTGCTAACTGACAAATAAATTGCCCATTAAATAATAGCAGCAGGTTTTATTCCACATTATCTGGATTGGCTTTAACTACATGTATGGTAATAAAAATCCCAGCCTCTCTCTATCTTAAAGCTGAAGAACAAAAGCATTGTGGTTTCTTTTCACATCATATTTGTTAAAACACACGTGTTATTCAAAACGAAAATTTTAATTTCATATCATATATAAACTATATATATGTTTTTTAATTATATAATTTTTACACATAAATCATACGTTTACTGTTCAAAATTTAAATGTTTAATTGCATATTTTATAAATAACATTTTTATTTTTTTTTTTATTGTTAATTATTTATGTTTATATATTGGTAAAGATATATATATCACTGTTCATATAAACTATATATTTAATATTCAGAATTTTTGTTTTTTTTTTTGTTTTATGAATATGTTTTTTCTTATTGTATCTGTTATGATTTCTGCTGTTATTTCAGGAAAAATCATTGTCACACATAAACTAAAACAAAATTAATATTTAATTTTAATTTTAATTTTAATTTTATTTTTAATTTTAATTTTAATTTGAACAATAATTATATCTATTATATCTTTTGACATTTCATGATAATCATTGTCATCACACATAAACAACTTAATTTTAATTTTAATTTTAATTTTAATTTTAATTTTAATTTTACCAATAATTATATCTGTTATATCTTTGGGCATTTCAGGATAATCATTGTCGTCACACATAAACAACTTAATTTTAATTTTAATTTCATAAATATGTTTTTCTCATGATATTTCAGGATTAAACTTTGGGATTTAAGCAAGCTTACCTCTCTCAATTCCTGCCGAGGTGAGTACAGATTAGATTAGCGAGATACAACTACTAGAAATAAAGTAATGCATAGCGTGTGAATGTGGAAATGTTTAGAAGTGAGAATGCTACTAGAAATGAAGTAATGCATAGCGTGTGAATGTGGAAAAATGATACAACTACTAGAAAGAAGTAATGCATAGCGTGTGAATGTGGAAATGTTAAATGTTAGAAAGAAGATAATGCATAATGCAGCGTGTGAATGTGGAAATGTTAGAGATACAACTACTAGAGATACAGCTACTAGAAATAGAAAAGTAATGCATAGCGTGTGAATGTGGAAATGTTAGAAGTGAGATACAGCTACTAGAAATAGCGTGTGAAAAATGTTAGAAATGAGCTACTAGAAATAAAGTAATGCATAGCGTGTGAATGTGGAAATGTTAGAAGTGAGATACAACTACTAGAAATAAAGTAATGCATAGCGTGTGAATGTGGAAATGTTAGAAGTGAGATACAACTACTAGAAATAAAGTAATGCATAGCGTGTGAATGTGGAAATGTTAGAAGTGAGATACAACTACTAGAAATGAAGTAATGCATAGCGTGTGAATGTGGAAATGTTAGAAGTGAGATACAACTACTAGAAATAAAGTAATGCATAGCGTGTGAATGTGGAAATGTTAGAAGTGAGATACAACTACTAGAAATAAAGTAATGCATAGCGTGTGAATGTGGAAATGTTAGAAGTGAGATACAGCTACTAGAAATAAAGTAATGCATAGCGTGTGAATGTGGAAATGTTAGAAGTGAGATACAGCTACTAGAAATAAAGTAATGCATAGCGTGTGAATGTGGAAATGTTAGAAGTGAGATACAGCTACTAGAAATAAATGTTAATGCACAACTACTAGAAATAAAGTAATGCATAGCGTGTGAATGTGGAAATGTTAGAAGTGAGATACAACTACTAGAAATGAAGTAATGCATAGCGTGTGAATGTGGAAATGTTAGAAGTGAGATACAGCTACTAGAAATGAAGTAATGCATAGCGTGTGAATGTGGAAATGTTAGAAGTGAGATACAACTACTAGAAATGAAGTAATGCATAGCGTGTGAATGTGGAAATGTTAGAAGTAATGCATAGCGTGTGAATGTGGAAATGTTAGAAGTGAGATACAACTACTAGAAATAAAGTAATGCATAGCGTGTGAATGTGGAAATGTTAGAAGTGAGATACAGCTACTAGAAATAAAGTAATGCATAGCGTGTGAATGTGGAAATGTTAGAAGTGAGATACAGCTACTAGAAATAAAGTAATGCATAGCGTGTGAATGTGGAAATGTTAGAAGTGAGATACAGCTACTAGAAATAAAGTAATGCATAGCGTGTGAATGTGGAAATGTTAGAAGTGAGATACAGCTACTAGAAATAAAGTAATGCATAGCGTGTGAATGTGGAAATGTTAGAAGTGAGATACAACTACTAGAAATAAAGTAATGCATAGCGTGTGAATGTAGAAATAAAAAATGTTGTGAATGTGGAAAGTGAGATACAGCTACTAGAAATAAAGTAATGCATGGAAAGTTGTGAATGTGGAAATGTTAGAAGTTGAGATACAGCTACTAGAAATAAAAGTAATGCATAGAAATGTGTGAATGTGAATGTGGAAATGTTAGACAAAGTGAGATACAGCTACTAGAAATAAAGTAATGCATAGCGTGTGAATGTGGAAATGTAGAAATGTTAGCGTGTGAAAGTGAGATACAGCTACTAGAAATAAAGTAATGCATAGCGTGTGAATGTGTGAATGTGGAAATGTTAGTGTGAATGTGGAAATGTTAGAAGTGAGATACAACTACTAGAAATAAAGTAATGCATAGCGTGTGAATGTGGAAATGTTAGAAGTGAGATACAACTACTAGAAATAAAGTAATGCATAGCGTGTGAATGTGGAAATGTTAGAAGTGAGATAAACTACTAGAAATAAAGTAATGCATAGCGTGTGAATGTGGAAATGTTAGAAGTAGATACAACTACTAGAAATAAAAGTAATGCATAAGCGTGTGAATGTGAAATGAAATGTTAGCGTGTGAATGTGGAGATACAGCTACTAGAAATAAAGTAATGCATAGCGTGTGAATGTGGAAATGTTGTGGAAATGTTAGAAGTGAGATAAACTACTAGAAATAAAGTAATGCATAGCGTGTGAATGTGGAAATGTTAGAAGTGAGATACAGCTACTAGAAATAAAGTAATGCATAGCGTGTGAATGTGGAAATGTTAGAAGTGAGATACAGCTACTAGAAATAAAGTAATGCCTAGCGTGTGAATGTGGAAATGTTAGAAACCATTCACAAGTAATTTTTTTTTTACAAGTGATTAAAATTTCAAAAGTAATTATTCAGTCTTAGAGTTGTGGTATATTACTGATAGCACTGTTCAACCAGATTCCAGATCCCAGCAATCCTAATCAGCGTGGTTTTTGATAGATTAAAAAGCATTACTGTTTCAGAGATAAATGATATTAAATGTTCTGTGTTAATGATGCAGTAGCAGTAGTAGTAATAATAATAAGTCATACAATATGATACTTACAGTAGTAGTAGTAGTAGTAGTAGTAGTAGTAGTAGTACTAATGCTGTTGTAATCACAGTAATAATAATGATAGTAGTTGTAGTAGTAATAATAATAAGTCACACAAAATGATGCTTACAGTCGTAGTGGTTTTTGTAATAGTTGTAGTAGTGATGGTGGTAGTAGTAGTACTAATGCTGTTGTAATCACAGTAATAATAATAGTAGTAGCTGTAAGAGTAGTAGTAGTAGTAGTAGTAGTAGTAATAGTAGTGGTAGTGGTGGTAATAATGATGATGATGATGCTGATGATGATAATAATAGTAATAGTAATAGTAGTAGTGGTAGTGGTAGCAATTGTACAGTAGTGTAATAATAATAATAATAATAATAATAGCAGTAATAATAATAGTAGTAGTAGTAGTAATCCTCATAATTGTAGAATAGTGTAATAATAACAACAACAATAATAATAACAGTAATAATTATAATACTGACAATGATAATTAAAAATAGCAGTAGTAGCAGGGGTGGTAATAATTGTAGAGTAGTATAACAACAACACCACCACCACCAACAACAACAACAGCAGTAATAACAATGCTCATACGTAATGTTTATGGAAGAAACACAGAGAGTGGGATTACATTGTGAACACAGCATACCTAACTGTTTAACAGGAACTATTTAAATGATTCAGTCTAGACATCATGCTGTGGTTAAACTGCACATTTTTAATGCAGGAAGCATCCATGTCCTGTTACACCTCACTGTTCACTTGTTATCTCTGAATGTAAGGGCTGGAAATTGCGCTGACATTTTTAAAATTTATTTTTTGTTTTTTTGTTTCGCCTTTGTAGGATTATTTGTAACTGCTGTGCATGTGATTGTCATAATATAGGTTTAAGTAATTTTAATTAACTTGCAATCTATGGAAATGAAATAAAAGAAAAAAATAACCTCAGGAAGGATGGATAAACCCACACCCAATGCATGCACGCACATGCACGTAATTTGTGTATAAATAATACTACTACTACTACTACTACTACTACTAGTACGACTAATAATAATAATAATAATATTTAAAAAATAAATTAAATTAATTATTATTCATACCCTTTATAGCTAACAAATAAAAAGAGTAAGCAATAAAGTAATAAAACTTTTTTTTTTTTTTTTTTTAATTTATATATTCATTGCTTAGTTATTATGTTAAAATGTGAATGCAGGAAATTGTGGTGACATTTAAAAGGTAATTTGTTTTGTGCTTTCACTGTTGAATTCTGTATAAAATTATTTGTAATATCATGAAGAATAATGCCTATAGTTTTAATTTAAAAAAATATATATATATATGTATATATACAGTCACACATACATGAAATTTTATTTAATAATAAAAGTAATAATAAAGAGTAAAAACAGTTTTATAAAAAATGTATGAATGAAAAGCAAAGCATTAAAAATTATTATTAATAAAATTTTATTCATATGTATCTAAATAAAAATCTTCATGGTGCATGACCCCTGTATATATATATATATATATATAGGGACCTAATAAAAGAAACAAAATTTTTAAAAGTGAAGGAAAAAAAGTAAAATTAATTGCTACAAATTTACCCCAGGGACCTAAACATTAAAAAAGACAAAAAATTTATAAAAAGTAGTAAAATGTTTTTATGTTACATATTTACTTTGTTACTTCAGTTTCACAAAAAGCACAGTTGTGATGGGATCCAGACTTCATTATATTTACTGTCTGTCTGTAGTTTTAAAAGTATACTATAGACAGTTAGGTATTATCATCAAATAAAAATATTTTTTATCTGACATGCTAAAAAATTAATTTTTTTTTTTTTTTTACAGTTCCTTTTAATGTTATTTTGACTTTTATGAAAAAATACATTTTCATTTTGCCCTTCATTTTAATTTTATTTGGAAATGTAATATTTTCATTTTTCATTTTACAGTTCACTTTGAAAATTGTTATTTGAAAATAAACAGAAATATAAAATTTAATTTTTTTTTTTTTTTTTTTACTTTTCACTTTAATAATATTTGAAAAATTATTGAGATATAAATTTTAATTTTTTTTTAATATTTTTTTTTACAGTTCACTTTGATATTATTTGGTCAGTAGAATGTCATCCTACAGAAACAGATGTGTTTTTATCTTGCTCACAGGTAAGAATTGATCTTAGCCTTTCATGTAACCATTTTATAGCAGAAGTTACAAAACAAACTGATTGTAGCCTTTCATGTAACTATTTTATAGCAGAAGTCACAAAACAAACTGATTGTAGCCTTTCATGTAACCATTTTATAGCAAAAGTTACAAAACAAACTGATTGTAGCCTTTCGTGTAACCATTTTATAGCAGAAGTTACAAAACAAACTGATTGTTGTTCATGAACACCATTGAAGACAAAAGTTACCAAACAAAATCTCCAGTGTAACCATTTTTATTTACAAAACAAAGAATTCATTAATTAAAAAGTTTATGTTATGAACACCTCTGAAAAAATAAAATAAAACCTTATTTAAAAAAATTAATTCATTAATTAAAAAGTATATATATCGAAAAAAATAAAATAAAATAAATAATAAAAAGAAAGATAAAATAAAATAAAATAAAATGGCCAGTAGCAAGACCCATATAATAATAATAATAATAATAATATATTATTATTATTATTATTATTATTATTATTATTATTATTATTAACCTAAAAATTACTTACAAATAAATGAATTTTCAGTTGTTTAATGGGTAATTCTTGTTTTAGCAGAGAACTGTCATTCATACGAACCTTCCCATAGACAGAAAAGTGCATGATTTTGTAACATATAAATTAATGTTTGCAACGAGAGACTGAATTCTTTGTTTTTAAAACAGATATTAAGTTTTCTTGTATTGAAGTGTTTACTGTAGAATTTACTTTTGTAATTATGATTTATTTATGTTGTTGTTTTTTTAAATATTGCAGGATGAACAAGTTTTCTTATGGGATTGTAGAAAACCTAGACCAGCCAGTATTGTAGGTGAGTTGTTTTGTGTGTGTGTGCATGTGTGTGTTCGTGCATGCATGCATGCATGAATCTATACATTTATTTGCAAGTATGAAAGTGAGAGTGATGTGGAGAGACAGAGGTAAAGAGACATGGACAAAAAGAGAGATTGAGAAAAAGAGAAAGAAAGAAAGAAACAGAGAAAGACAAAGTGACATGGACAGAGAGAGAGAGAGAGAGAGAGAGAGAGAGAGAGAGAGAGAGAGAGAGAGAGAGAGAGAGAGAGAGAGAGAGAGAGAGAGTTTTTATTTAGTACATTTAAAAAAAAAAATTATTTCCACTCAGAGTAAAGAACATTGTAAGTTACATGTTTAATGTACAAAAAAATAAAAAAAACAAAAGCAGATTATAATTACACATACCACAAAGAAAAACAATTATTAATTTAAAGAATTTATTTATTCTTTGGATCATGTAAAAACATAGAAACCATTTAAAATGTAAATAAGTGAGAAAATGTATCCCTTGTAGAGGAAATAGTTTTGTTTTCGAAAAGCAATTCATTTTCGGAAACAAAATACTGTATGAAAGATTAAAAATAAAACAGTTTAAGAATTTTAAATTTTTTTTTTTTTTTTTTTTTTTTCTTTTAAAAATCAGTTTTTAACTTTCCTTTGATTTCCAGAAGTTCCACAGCTCGAGGGGTCACCGACCTGCGTTGCCTGGCAACCGGGCTCCCAAAATGTCGCTGCCATTAGCAACGACCTGGGGCAGATAATCGTCATGGATATTCGAATGAACAGAGAAACCACCTCCATTTTTCAGCCTCATAAACGATTCGTTTATCGGACAGAATTCTGTCCAGGAAAGTAAGTATTAGGAGAGAGAGAGAGAGAAAAAAAAAAAAAAAAAAAAAGTGAAAACTAAAATATTTAAATTCTTAAAAATGTGAAGAAAAAAAATAAATCTAAGTAAGAATAAATTAAAGAATTTAAATAAAGGTGAACATTAGCTATGTTCACCTTTATTTTAAATGTTCATCTTTATTTAAATTTTTAAATTTATTCTCACTTAGATTTAATAAAGAATTTTTGTTTCAAAAAAGGAAAACAAATGTTTAGTATTAAGTTACGGTTGCAGATGTATGTATAGAAATTCATTGTTCATACAGATGACGGTAATTGTTACTTTTGCTCTGAGCTGCTTATCCCATTCCAACCAGGACATATTGCATGCTAAAAAGTATGATATGTGCTTTCTTATTAAAAAAAAATGAAAAAAGTATAAACACCTCAAACTGGCTTGTGTGGCCACCTGTCTATAACAGCAACTTCTTCCAGAGTTACCCAACTGCACAATTCATTGTGTATTTTAACTCAGTATATCAACCACTTGTGTATATCAACCAGTTTTGCTTGGTTTGTCTGAGTGCCCATCATAGACAATTTCAAAATATATATATATATAGTTACTTGCTGCAACAAATTACAATGTGAATGTATAAAACAGATATATGTGATTATTTAATGATTGATATACAGTTTGTTTCTAAAACAGATTGTGTATATATAGATACAAATGTGTGTAAAATAAATGTGAGAGTTTAAATTTTTTATGTTTTTTTCAGACCTAATTTACTAGCATCAGTAGGAGAAGACTGCAGAACTGTGGTAACAGATACTGAAAATGAAACAGCGAAACAAGTGTAAGTATTAACATGGCTGATTTTGTTTCATTTCTCCATCCAGTCACAACAGTGTATAGCTCTGTACTAGACATCAACTGAGCAGCAGACAGTTGCAGGATCAATCCCCATCAGCGTATTGTTTTGGACTGTGTGTGTGTTATATCAGTTTTTATTGTTATTATTTGTATGTCTAAGTCTGTGGTACGTATTATCCTGCCCGAATGAAGATGTTTGTTAAAATACTCTTATATAAGAGTAAGATTTTATGAAGTGGTTAAAAATAAATTTTCCTTTCTTTTGCTGTTGGTTTACTCCTTGTTAACAGTTAAATATGTGGAGCGGTTGTCAGTTCCACATTTATTGATTGATTTTATAGCCGAAGTACATTTGTGATGTGGTTGGGTTTTTTTTTTTGTTTTTTTAGTACTCAGTCTGACAGGACTTTTTGTACAAATAGCAATTTCAGTTAATTTCTTTTCTGTTATTATTTCAGTAGGCTTAATTGTTTAAATTTTAAAATCTTCGCTGATATTTCAGTGAATTATCATTATTTTATATTTATGCTTTAAAATTTGTTACTTTTGATCTATATTGATCTATATTTGTGCTGTTTTGAATTAATACATTTAGTTTATTTAATATTTAGTTTTTTTGTAATTTAATATATTTTTTTGTGCTATTTTGAATTAATACATTTAGTTTATTTAAAATTTGTTAAAATTTGATTGATTTTTTTCACAGATACAGTGATATTTAAATTCAAATATTTAGTTTGTTTATAATTTATCTAATTTTTTTTTTTGTGCAATTTTGAATTAATATATTTAGTTTATTTAAGATCTATTATTTTTTGGTGCTATTTTGAACTAATGCATTTAGTTTATTTAAAAATATTTTAAAAAAATGTTTTTTTGTTTTTTTTTCACAGATACAGCGATATTTGAATTAATACATTTAGTTTATTTAAAAAATATTTAAAATTTGCTGTTTTTTTTTTTTTTTCACAGATACAGCGAGGTCTGCCACACCGACTTCGTTCACGGCTTGACGTGGTTCGGAAACGACAGCCTCTACACCTGCAGCTGGGACTCGCAGATAAAACTACACAGCCTCAACGGGGTACCCGCGGACGTTGCTAAACCCGAGCCAGCAGTGATGGCCGTCAACGGCGATGTTGTCAAAGAACAGACCGAAATGGCCACGGACTCTAAACCTTTCTACAGCCAGGTTGTTCAGGGTACAACAGAGTCGATGTCGGAGAGATAACTAACTACGAGTGGAAATTTGTTCTGAATCTTTTTGTTTATTCTGAATGGGAGATAAATAATGACTGGCCCCTTAGAGGGAGGGAGAATGTTCCTGTTTATGGTGTAAAAAAAAAAAAAAAAAAAAAAAAAAAAAAAAAAAACATTAATAAAAAAAATTATTGTGATTGTTCTGATGTTCTGAAAAGGAAAACAAAAAATAAAGTGATCATTGATGTGGAGATAATAGTGATTGTTTAAATGGGGAAAAAAAAAAAAAATAAAAGAATGTGATTTGTTCTGATATGGAGAAAATGGTGATGTGATATGATTGTGTTGTGATGATTTTTCAACTTGGTGAAAGATGGGCTGGTTGTGTGATGGAAGAATAGGTTTTGTCTTTAACGTTTCTGAAAAAGAGCACAAAATACTAAACTTTGGGATTGTTACTACTACTACTACTACTACTACTATGACTACTACTACTACTACTACTACTACTACTACTATGACTACTACTACTACTGCTCTACTACTACTACTACTACTACTACTACTAAAACTTCTACTACTATTATTACCACTGCTACTAATATAAATTATTATCAAATGAATCTTGATTACCTTATGATTATTTAAACTTAAATATAAAGATAATACATTTTTTTTTTTTATAATAATAAAATTATTATTATTATTATTATTATTATTATTACACAAATCCTGAATACTGTATGATTATTCAAAGTCAAGAAATTGGTACTTACCATTTTATTTCTTTTATAATAATTAATTCTTATGTTTCCACAAAATTGACACAGTAAACAAGTGATTTTTGACATTTTTTTTCGAAATTTATCAGTTATTCTTATGAAATTACTGCATGATGCTTTATAAGTCTGTAGTCATGAAAAAACACCACCCCGGGGGGGGGGGGGAAATGTATGTGCATCCATATTTAAATAATTTGAAAATATACATAACTTTAAAGTCTGACATTTGAATTACTAGCTGAACATGTTATGTTTCTATAACAACAACAACAACAACAACAACCAAAGTGCGAAACTCTACATGTTGACAATATAAGGGGCATTACTTATCAGCTTTATATGTATGACGAATCTGATTTGTTAAATATTATCCTGTAAATACCGTAGTTAAAAATTCTGCACACTTGTACGTCTTCAAATATTAAATACACCAACAAAAATATATTTAGGGTTTATTATTTTGAAAGTTTTGTTAGAATTAACTGCATCAAGAAGTCATTGTGTATCTGTAAATAATAATAATAATGATGATGATGATGATGATGATGATAGTAATAATAATCATCATAATAGTAATAAGTACAATAATAATAATAGTAGTAGTAATAAATACAATAATAATATAAAACTAATATGTCTGAAAATAATAATTTCAGTAGAAATATGTTGTAGAATATAATTGAAAATTACTCTTTATCTGGTGCAAAAAAAAAATATTAAAAAAATTATAAAAAATAGATAAATTAAAAAAAATTCAGAAGATTTTTGATTTTGTTGAGATATAAAAGTATATTTTTAATTTTTGTAGCCACCTGGTATTTTGTATATGAAAGACAAATCTCATTATATAACAGTTTGAATAAATTTTTTTTTTTTTTTTAAACCTTTGCTTATAGCTCAAGTATTATTCATTTGCAAAACTGCAATATATTGGAATGTTTTTAATTGTTATTAAATATAAATGAAATAATTCATTTAATTTATTTCAACCATAATTAATACTTTAATTTGGAAATATACACCATGTTTGATAAACTACAAATTTGATTGGGCAAAATACGAAAAAGCTGAATTTGATTGGTCCATTTGTTATACCACATTGAACTTGATTGGTTCATATACTGAATAATACTGAATTTTATTGGTCAGTTTGTTATACCACATTGAATTTGATTGGTTCATGTTTTGAATGATGCTGAATTTGATTAGACTTCATATACCACATTTTATAAAACAAATTTTCTGTTATGTACATTTTTTTTTTTTTTTTTTTTTTTTTAAAGCTGTTTTCTACTAGCATCATTTATTCACTGCACATTTTTCATCATTGTGTCAAAGTGCAAACCAACATTACCTCAAAATAATTGTTAAAAAATGAATAACTGCCCAAGATAATTTGACATATTGTTGGGTTTATTTTTATTATTATTTTTTTAAAATTACGAATCAATAGCCTAAATACTTTATGCAATCTTTCAACTGCTTACATTGCTAATAATAAAGTATGACAAAAATTACTTTATTATTATTGATTCAGGAGGAGGTTTCAGAATTCAGAGCTTATTTTGGATTTTGGAATTTCTAATAAAGGATCATCATTATTTTTTTATTTTTTTTTTTTTTTTTTTTTTTTTTTTTTAAATATAAGAATCTAAGATATGACAGGATATGACCAGTATCCAGTTAAGAAAGTAAAATGATAACTTCCATGGATCCATGGATCCCAATCAGTTGAAAGTACACAAAGTATTTAGGCTTTTTGTTATAGTTTAAATGTCAATGAAATAACAACCACTTAAATGTATAAAGTATCCAGAATTCTTGGTTATAATTTGTTTATAAAACAAACAAAAAATGTGGAATCTCACTTTATGATTTAACATTCCTTAATGTAGCTGAATTGTAAATAATGTTAAAACAACGAATTACTGAACAAAATTTAATGAATGTTTGTATACAAATAAAAGTATTGTGAAATTTTTTTTTTTTTTTTTTTTTTTTTTACAAATATAACAGTTGTAAATAAAAAATTTAAATAATAAAATTATAAAAAAATATCACAAAAAAAAAAAAAAAAAAAAAATGTTCATTAAAAAAAAAAAAATGTATTGCTGTTAGTTATCATTTGTCTAAGGAACATTTAAATATTTATTTATTATTTTTATTTTTTTTAAATATTTTTTATACTGTTTCTTTTATCAATATGAAAACAGGTGTAAAAATATCACATATTCAGTTAATTAGAATTATTTTTGAAAAGCCTAAATAAACAAACTTTTACAAACATTCAGCATTCTTCAGAAAAGAGGGTATCATTCTGTTATGGGTTTAACAAGCACTTTATTTATTTATTTAAATCCACAGATCTGGATTTTGGGGTTACGGTGGAGGTCTGACATCTCTATTTTTTTTTTTTTTTTTTTTTATTTTATTAATAATAATTAATTTTTAGTTTACAAGAATGTGTAGCCTCACATTCCACCATTAACTGCCAGATCTGGGAATGAAAGACAAGGTTCAACAAAAACCTGTGGTTAATTTTGTGAAAGAAGATGAAATGTAGATTTGTGTGGCATAATGTCTTGTGAATATAACAATCAATGCTGTTGTATGACTTTGAACATAATTTTTACAATAAAGTGCAATTGTTTGTATGAAGTCTCGTTTTTAATTCTGTCAGTAACAGTGAAATTAATCTTGTGCAATTCCTTTTCAGGGTTTTCGAAATATGCATTATCCAGTGAAGATTTAGTTATGATGGACACATAAAGCAAGATTATTTTTCCATGAGAAAATTGCTTTTAAAAAAATGAACAAAAAAACCCATCAAATATGAAACTTGTCAGTTTGTTGTTTTTTTTAAATTTATTTTTATCGATTACTTCTAGTAGAAGCATCGGTTTATCTGAGATGTGTTATTATATTTACAGTCAACTGGTTCAATCTTTTTTTTAAACAGGAAAAGATGAAGAAACAATTTGTATTAGGTTGGAACAAAACTTTGTAGAGTTTTAGATCAATTCATCACTCTGGAAGGATGAAATCAAGAAACAGATGGTGAAAGGGAGTGAAACAAAATGGAACACGTGTTTGGATAAAAAAATCTATGTACAAATATCTTAAATACTGTCTTTGAATCTTACTTTAAAAATGCTATGCACTTTTGTTCCAAACACAATATTTGCAATCAGTTAATGGTTGTATGAATATGTTTCATTTAAACGAGCAAAGAAAAAAAACAAAAGACTGGAAAGTTTTGGAGTTAGTTTATTTTGATTATAGATTGGACATCATCACCAGACAATATTCCATGTTAATGTGTCTCCTAAAGGAACATAATAATTATATTAAAAATAAATAAATAAAAAATAAACGCAGGATAGTGGAAAGTACAAAGAGTTTATTATTTTTTATTATAGATATAAAAAATAAGTAAGAACGACAGGAACTGAAAGAAAAGAAATTAAGAAAAAGTTAAAAATAAAAATAAAGAGCAAACCAATACTCAATTTGTCAAGTGAAAATGTCCAACATTTCATTGCATCCCAAAACCATTAATTAATACAGTCAGTAAAATTTGAATATAATTTGTTTAATTGATATTAACATGATGTTGCTGAAGGAGTGAACTTTTAAAACAATACTTCATCTTTCTGCCGTAGATATTCTGCAGAAAAATCAAATTGTCATTGACCAATGTGAAATATTATTGGCCAGCAACAATATTAAATTTTTAAAAAAAATTCTAAATACATTTTATTCACAAATAAAAAAAACGAAATTTAATCTTAAAAGATTCATTATTTTTGTCAGGGAAAACTATTTTGAAATTGAAAACAATACTTCACTTAGCTACAATCAGAAAGTGTAACAACTAAATTCATGTAGAGTTTCAGATTCTAAATTTTAATTCTGGCATCAGTTATTTTATAAAATTAACACGCAATTATTAAGATTTATTTAACTCAAAAATAATCCTAATTTTTAATTCTTGCATCAAGCTATATACACAAACTTTTTAAGTCACCTTCATGCATTAAACTTGTTTCAAAAACAAAGATTTTTTTGATTTTTTTTTGTTTTAAAAATTACAAAATTTTACTGACTGTACTAGAAATAAAATAATCTTCTTTTTTTTTTTTTTTTTTTTTTTTTTTTTTTAAATATAGAGATTTCCTGATAAATTATCCTAACTTTGACTTGTGTTTTCTCTGATGTGGCTGTGAAAAAGCCATCATGAAAAAAAAAAAAAAAAAGTTAATTGGTTATATACTATCTTTCACTTGTGTTGATGAGAAAAAAACGAATCTCTTGCACTCAACGCTGGTAGCCGAACTCTTTAGCATCGTCCTCGGTGAAGTCGCCATAGCACCAAATGTTTCGCTGAAAACAAATTTTAAATTTTTTTTCTTTATAATGAAGTATATTTTAACAAGTTAATGAAAGTGAATGGAAAATTCTCAGTAATGTATTTTTTTTTTTTTAAAAATGTTATTTTTAATTTTCCATTTTTTTACTTATAACTTTGATCATCTGAGTAAAGTGACATAGGGCATTTGTTATTTTACATGGCATATTTTAATATTTTTATATAAACTTTTATGCACACAAATACCAAAAAAAAAAATAAAAAAATCAATCTCTGATAACTTAGGAGACACCAACTTTACAGTTATTAATTCAAGTCTTATGGAGTTTTGATTCCAGCTAGCTAATAGTAACATAGCAAAAGAGATTATTTAAAATTTAAATTAAAATTTAACATGAAGAAAATTACAAGGTTTTAAAAACTTTTTTTAACAAAACCTACTACCTCAAAGAATATTTAAAAAAAAAAAAAATATATATTAAAATTTAATCTGAAGAAAATTACAAGATTTAAAAAGTTTTTTTTTTAACAAAACCTCCTACCTCAAAGAATATTTAAAAATAAAAAAATATATATTAAAAATTTAATATAAAGAAAATTACAAGATTTAAAAAACCTATTTGTTTTTAACAAAACCCCCCAAAAAATATGTAATATAAATTATATATATTTATGAATTAAGAATTTCCTAAGTCTCACCCTCTCGCTCTTGGCTTTGTCTTGAGACTTGAGATAATCGGACACAAGCTTGGCAAGTCTCTTCTCCTTCCTCTGCTCCACGAGGACCAGTCCCTCAGCCACCAGTGCCAGCCCAACATCGTCCTTGCTGTCAGGGTTCACCAGCGTCACGCAGTCGGGCGACCCCTTGTACTCGACGTTCAGCAACAGCTGCTTGTTCAGAATGTCATTGTACAGCGCATCCAGAGCATCTTTCTTTGACTCGTCCTGTAACAACAGTTTTTTGTGTTTTAATAATTCTCTCGTATGACTTCGTATTAAAAAACAACTAAAAAAAACCCCATGTAACAACAGTTATTTGTAAATTAATAATTCTCTTGTATGACTTCGTATTAAAAAACAACAACAAAAAAAACAAACATGTAACAACAGTTTTTTGTAAATTAAAAATTCTTTTGTATGACTTCATATTAAAAAACAACAACAAAAAAAAAACATGTAACAGTTATTTGTAAATTAATAATTCTCTTGTATGACTTCATATTAAAAAAAACATGTAACTAGTTATTTGTAAATTAAAAATTCTCTTGTATGACTTCATAGTAAAAAAAAACAACAAAAAAAACCCCATGTAACAACAGTTATTTGTATTTTAATAATTCTCTTGTATGACTTCATATTAAAAAAACAACAAAAAAAACCATGTAACAACAGTTATTTGTATTTTAATAATTCTCTTGTATGACTTCATATTAAAAAACAACAAAAAAAACCATGTAACAACAGTTATTTGTATTTTAATAATTCTTTTGTATGACTTCAAATTAAAAAAACCATGTAACAACAGTTATTTGTAAATTAAAAATTCTCTTGTATGACTTCATATTAAAAAAACAAAAAACAAAAAACCCCATGTAACAACAGTTATTTGTAAATTAAAAATTCTTTTGTACGAGTTCATGTTAAAACGAAACAATCCTGCAACACATCAATTAAATAATCACTAAAGAATAATAATACATGATTATCATCATCATCCATGGAGAATATATTAACAGCAGAATTAGTAACTGACAATTCTGGAGAAAAAAAAAAAGAGGTAATTATACTGTAAAATATTAAGCAAGACATTTTATCTAATTTGTAGTTTTTTAGATAAGAGCGATTCAAATTAATTGGTCTGGGTTTTTTTTTCCCTATCCCCAACAGTATTGTACCCAACTCAAGTTACAATTGTTGATTCAATTGTAATCAAAATCGTTGGAAGTGTGCACATGAAGATTAAACTTTTACACAGCTGTCTGTATCACCATCACACTTTAATCAGTATGCTTGATTATGTTCATAACCACGACAATGCAACAGAATCCAACCATATTACACAGATTCAAGTATTTAGCCTTTCAGAGTACTATTTTTTGCAATACTGGTTGAGATCTAACATATTTAATACATATAAAAAAACTACGTAATCTTTAAAATAATGAACCCATACTGTACATCTTTTACAGTAAGGAACACATAAAACGCTGTCTAAAATAATGCACACAAAAGGTAAAATTGGCTTTACTACGATGTACGTATGTGACAGTGTTGAGTATACACTAGGTAAGGTGTTAAAACGTGTGTTAAATGTATCGCTGAGAAATGCTGAAGGTTGACAACTTACGTCATTAGGGAGTGTGATGCAGGCCAGAGTGTAAGGTGTGGCTTGAGCTGGCAGTGAACGGAAACACATCGGTAAAGCAGCCAGATCTGCTGTTGTCATAGTTTCTTTCTGTAGTAATAATAATAGTAGTAGTAGTAGTAGTAGTAGTAGTAGTAGTAGTAATTGTAATAATAGTAGTAGTAGTAGTAATAATAATAATAATAGTAATAATAATAGTAATAATAATAGTAATAATAATAATAACTAATAATAATAATAATAGCAATAGTAATAATAATAACTACTACTACTACTACTACTACTAATAGTAATAATAGTAATAATAATAGTAATAGCAGTAATAGTAATAATAATAATAGTAGTAGTAATAATAATAATAGTAGTATTAGTAATAATAATAATAGTAAAGGGAATAGAGGTGATAAGAATAATAATAGCAATAATAATAATATTAATGATAATAGTAAGTTATTGCAATACTAATGGTAATAGTAATAACAACAGCAACAACAACACCACTAATTATCTACTGATAATAGTAGGAGTAATAACAAAAATAATAACAAAAATAATAATAATAATAATAATAACAACAAGCAGTAGTAGTAGTAATAACAGTAAAAATATAACAACAAGACAAAGGTAATAACAATCATCCCTGAAAAGGCATTTGGTGCACTTTTTTAAGCTGTGGTCAATTCTGACTTGTTATTTAACATTTTTCACCATTAGAATCTGAAATTACCATCCCTTCATACATACATACATACATCCTCATATTAACAATCACATCTAGCTTACACTGAAAAAATGATAAATCTTACGTTTCCATAGTCTATAAACATGACAGTAATTCTAGATCCTTCGATTTTCTCAATTCTGCCACGATACCTGAAAACAGACAACAATTCTAGCATTAAATAAAATAAAATAAAATAAAAATAAAATTACAAAAAATAATAATAATAAAAAAAAAAAACGAAATAACAAAACAAAACAAAAATATAATAAAAAAAAAAATAAAAAAAATAGTAATAATAATAGTAATAATAATTAAAAAAAAAATTAAAATAATAATAATAACAACATACAAGTAACAAAAACAAAAAACCATCAAAAATATCCCCCATTAGCACAAAATTTCAGCAAAGGTAATATCTTTGATAGCTTACACTATTACCGAACCTCTACTTGTACAATAAGCTGTGTATTTGTTTACTAGTGACATACGAACAGTATCTCACCACTGCTTGTCCTCTGAGAACCGCGCTGCACACATGTCTCCTTTCACTGGTTTGTAGGCTCCTGGCAGAGGAGGGTTACACTCCATCTCCTTGTGGAGCTGCTCCATCAGCTGATCAAGCTGTGGACCTGAATGATTAAAAACGTTATTTAGTAATTAACATAACATTTTTATTTAGAGAATTCTTTTTTTTAAATCCAGATTCAAATCTATTGTAAAGTTTACATCTGCAAGTGCCAACAAACAGTTTCAATGGATTTTGTAATTATCTGGTAGCAGGAGACTAGCCATTACCTAATAATAAAGTATTACCATATCATAACAAATATTCAGGGGTTTCACAAAGACTATGAATATTCCTGGCATCACACAAGTGTTTCTTACACAGACGTATATACAAAACAGGAAAGATGAATTTTTATGATTATTTACACTCTCTTCCTTTCTTGTCTTCAGAATCAATACATAAACCACATGAAATAAATTCAATACTTGAACATTATCTGCAACTGAAAAACCACGAACAAGAAAAATTTAACTTCCTCTCTCTCTTTCATGTTCTGTAACAGACACACACACACACACACACACACACACACACAGACAGACAGACAGACAGACAGACAGACAGACACATTTTTTCTTGAAACAAAAAACTACTTCTGGTGCAGCCCCATGCAGAAAATTAACGAGTAATAATTTTTTTTTTTTTACCATTTTCGACAAACTGCACGTAGAACTTGAGATCGTCGGCCGTCACTTCAGTGACAACTACGCTGCGATGGTTCACTTTTCTCTCTACTGGTTCCTCCACTATCTCTTCAGGCTTTGGTTCCTCGTACGTTGACCAGATCTGTGAAAAAAAAAATATTAATAATAAAAAATTAAAAAAATTAAATAATAATTAATAATTCTTTACAAAATGTGAGTTTATTTCATTTTTTTTTTTTTTTAAATTATTAGAATAATATTTTTTCTTTTTCTTTTTAAAAAAGAAAACAAAAAGAATAAAGAATAAAATAAAAAAAGAGATAAAAAACAATTGAAGAAAGAGAAAAAAAAGGAACTCAATTTGACTGAGGGGAAATCTTTACATTATTTGAAGTTATAATAAAAAAACTGAAGCTCAACAACACCTGATGATAAAAAAAATAAAAAAACAAAAAATCATCTGCCACCATATTTATGAAGAAAAAACACATAAAAGGCTACAAACACACCTAAATGACCAAAATGAACAGAACAATAACTGCAAATTAGGAAGGAACGTAGTACATTTTTTTTTAAATTTAATGTTTTATTTATTACCATAAGTTTCTGTTCTTTGGCCTTCTCCTCGGCAGTCACCAGACTCTTGTAATGTGGACTGCGCTCTGCAGTGAAGTGTACTTTAGCCAGACCAGCTTCCACTAGAGACAGAGACAAGTTGGTACCGTCCACGAACAACCAGCCGATGAAGTTACCTCCCTTGTCAATAGACTCCACTTCTACTTCCACCTAATAATAAGATGTATAGTTTTATTATGTACATATTTATTATAATTAGTAAAAAAAAAAAAAAAAAATTAAAATTAAAATAAAAATAAATAGGTGTACAAATCTTTACACATATTTGTATCTATATTTATTTTTTAAATTCTTTTTTAATTACTTAACACCAAATAAAAATAAAAAATATTTAAAAAAAACCAAAATATTCTCCATGTTTATTCATATCAAAAAGGCTCTCTAAGTTTTAGTCGTATCAAAATAAAATTCTTATAAAAAAAAAAATCCTTAATACTGTAACACATTCAATACACCAGACACATGCTGAATCGTTAATTAAAATCAATTTAGAAAACATCAAAAAGTGATCTAACTGTAAACAGAAAAGTGTATACCAAGTGTTTGACACAGCTGTGACAAGAAAGACTGGGTGAATTCTTGCATGTTACATATTAAATGTATTTAACTATAGCACTTCTAATGTTAGGAACTGTGTGAAATTTCAACAGGAAAGACTGTGTGAATTCTTGAATGTTACATATTAAATGTATTTAACTGATGTACTTCTAATGTTAGGAACTGTGTGAAATTTGAACAGGAAAGACTGTGTGAATTCTTGAATGTTACATATTAAATGTATTTAACTACAGCACTTCTAATGTCAGGAACTGTGTGAAATTTCAACAGGAAAGACTGGGTTATGAATTCTTGCATGTTACGTATTAAATGTATTCAACTACAGTACTTCTAATGTTAGGAACTGTGTGAAATTTTTCTAATGTCAGGAACAGTGTGAAATTTGAACAGGAAAGACTGAATTCTTGCATGTTACATATCAAATGTATTCAACTACAGTACTTCTAATGTTAGGAAATGTGTGAAATTTCAACAAGAAAGACTCTGTGAATTCTTGCATGTTACATATTAAATGTATTTAACTGATGTACTTCTAATGTCAGGAACTGTGTGAAATTTCAACAGGAAAGACTGGATGTGAATTCTTGCATGTTACATATTAAATGTATTTAACTGATGTACTTCTAATTTCAGGAACTGTGTGAAATTTGAACAGGAAAGACTGGATGTGAATTCTTGCATGTTACATATCAAATGTATTTAACTACAGCACTTCTAATGTTAGGAACTGTGTGAAATTTCAATAGGAAAGACTGGATTCATTACTAATCAGACTGGATGTGAATTCTTGCATGTTACATATTAAATGTATTTAACTGATGTACTTCTAATGTTAGGAACTGTGTGAAATTTCAACAGGAAAGACTGGATTCATTACTAATCAGACTGGGTGTGAATTCTTGCATGTTACATATTAAATGTATTTAACTACAGCACTTCTAATGTTAGGAACTGTGTGAAATTTGAACAGACCTCTCTCTGCAGGCAAAGCTCCTTTGTGAGCAGGAGGGCTTCTTCACCATATGGCTCAGCAGGATTCATCACTCCTCCAGGACCAGGC
>CM022665.1:45459094-45481594 GCA_012295275.1 Chrysomallon squamiferum
ACAATATATATACACACACACAAACACACACATAATACAAACACACACACACACACAGACGGACACAGACACAGACACACACACACACACACACACAATAACAACTGGCAAACAAATAATGAACACTAATCACATACATTCCCCCAATGGTGACAGTACAACACGTTTTTTCAGGGAATCCTTGGTTAGGAGGCTGAATGTAATCCACTTCCACTGACACCTGAAATGAAAATCATCAGGTCAGAAAAAAAAAAAAAAAAATGTCCAGACACAGTAACAGGGTCTTTCAAATCTTTATATTAGTGTTGATATTAAAACAATTTTATTGTTGTTTGGCAGTAAAATGCATAGTGCAAATCATTTATGTTAAACAACATACACATTAATAAATTAATATTTTACGTTAAATAACATATACATTAATAAATAAAATATTTTATTTTAAATAACATATATATTAATAATGTAATATTTTACATTAAATGCAAAATCAGAATTTTTAACAAGCACAATAATTTATGATTTATGTACACATTTTGTAATAAAAACAAGTAGTCACAAAAAATTTACAGTTTTTTAAATAAAAAAATAATATATACAACAATAAAATGTTATTTTCCACAACTTTTCAGCAGTTACTGTCTGTTGTTAATAAGGTTACAGAATAAGACTCACTTTTTTGCCAATCAGTTTTTTCCTCAGGAACTCCCGAGCTTCAAACATGTAGGGAATGTCATACAGTGGTCGAATTCTCTTGTTGGTGTCACGAGCTGGGACGTTCTCTCCTGCTTCTTGAGGTAATCTGGTTTTTAAAAAAAAAATAATAATAATAATAATAAAAAAAATAATAAAAAAATAATAATAAAATGAAATGAACTGAAAAAAAAAAAAAAATAAAAAAAATAACGAAAAAAACAAGAAATAAATTAAAAAAAAAATTAAAATTAAAAAAAAAAAAAAGAATAGAATAGAATATTCTTATTTATGATGCATAATATGTATATAAAAATATTTTTCATACTAATCAGTGTAAGTTAAATAATTTTTAAAATAACAGAAATGATGAAAGCAAAAGATAAATTATTTAATATTTTAATTCGATGGAAGCTTAAATTAATTAGAACAAATTTAAAGGTAGATTAACCTCACAAATGTTTTTTTTTGGGGCAGATTTATCTCAAGGGCATTTTTAAAAATAGATCAACTCTTAAGTGACTGATGAGTTTTAATGGTAATCAGTTAAGATCAATTAAACAAACAGGCAACTAAAGGTAGCTTAAGCTGACGAATCAGTGTTAGATTTTAGTTAACTAATTAAAGTCATAGTTGAATACTTTCATTGGTGAAGAATTAAAAAAATTAAAAAACCGATTACATAGTCTTACAATTCTAAACAAATATTCCAAAAAAAAAAAAAAAAAAAAAAAAAAAAAAATAATAAATGTTTAACAACACTGAATATTAGCTTTATTCAAACAATTATAAAACAATTATAAAGTAATTTTCTTATAATGAAAAAGATGGGCTGATTTCACTTTTAAAAGCAACAAAAATTCGATGCATAACTTATGGACTCCAAGAAAGTCTGATCCTGTTACTTTAACTCTTCCAAAAATATTGGTGACATGCAAATGTTGCTTTATGTTGAAGATGAATATTAAGAATTAACACTGTGATGAAAGAACGAAGTGAAGTTTACTGTACCTTGGCGGTCGAATGCTTGCTAGAAATATTTTCTTGAATGTGTTATCTGCTAGTCTGACCACAAGAGCATCTCCATTGACAACCTCAACCACCTTTAAATAAACAAAAATAAAAATAAACCAAATAATTAATTTAATAATAATAATAATAATAATAATGATAATAATATTAATAAAGAATATAATAAATAATAAAAAAAATAAAATGTAAATAATAATAAACTGAAGAAAATCTCAAAATAAAATAACTAAAATAATAATAATAATAATAAGAATAAATAAGAATATAATAAAGACTAAAAATATAAACAATAATAAACTGAAGAAAATCTCATAATAAAATATCTAAAATAATATTAATAATAATAATAATAATTAAAAAATAAAAATATGAACCATAATAAAGTGTAGAAAATTTCAAAATTCTATTTCAACTCGTCAATTTGAATACACATACATTTATTAAGAATGAAAGAACAAGAGATGAAAATCATCAAATTATATAATTTATCCAAAATTTATTTATATGTAAGAAACAGAACATTTCAAATATTTTTTTATATATAATAAAATTAATAATTGCATCAAGCAGTGATGATAAATTTCATAAATAAAAAAAAAAAAAAAAAAAAAATTAAAGACTAGAAAAAGGGGGAAAAACAACACAAAACAATCTAGCACCTTTCCACTATAGTTTTTATCTTTATGATCAATGTTGGAAGCTGATGGTTTATAGTCCTTCCATATCCTGAGTTTTTTCTCTTTGGCTATTCTGAAAAACAAAAAAAAAAAACAAACAAATGTTATTTTATTTCTGTCCAAACAGGTGACAATACAAGCGACTTGGGATGTATGTTAGTTATATGACTGTCTTTAATAAATTCCTAAAAAAATAAGTACTGAAGACAGCTACACAAACACACACACACACACACACACAATTAAATAAATAAATAAATAAATAATAAAATAATTAATTCTTATTATTTTTATTTTTTTTTTTAAATTATAAAAACACGAAAAAGAATAAATAAAAATAAATAAATAAATAAAATAGAAAAAAAAGAAAATATATATATATATATATATATATAAAAGAAAAGAACAGAAATAAAGTATCAATCCCTGATCTAAATTATAAACATTTTCTACAAGAAGAAAAGTTTTTCATTCCTTCTTTGATTTCCGTTTCTTGGAATTACATCACATTAAAGACATTTTTTTTTTTTTTTACATCTGTATTCTGTTTAAAATAATACAGATTTAAATTTTTAAAATGAATGACTTACTTTTCTGCGGCTCTAAGTTTCTCTGCACCTTGTGACACTACTCCCATACTCCAGTCTACGCAGCGCGCAAACCCCTCCTTCAAAAGCAGCTCCCCTATGTTTCCATTCTGGAAAATAAGCATGAATTAAAATCTTTTAAGTAAACAGAATAAATAAATAAATAATAATAAATAAATAAAAATTAAATAAATAAATAAATAAATAAAAATAAATAATTAAAAAAAAAATGTAAATCCATATTTTAATACTGTAAAAAGTTTAATAAAAGAATGTTTCTCTTATTTAATACATTATTAAAACAATAATATTTATATTCAATTAGACAGACAGATGAACAGATACAGATTTTTGTTTTATTTATCAGAATGTCTCCAAACCAATATTTTTCAAAAAAAAATTTATACTAGCAATTTTATTTATTTTTAATTTAAAAAAACAAAAAAAATTTAAGAATTAAAAAAAAAAACACCACTGATGAAATTTATAAAATTAAACAGAAAAATTTATCAGGAATTCTTCAGATGTGGACAGAAACTCACTGGGTGCATGACAGTGCCAAGTAGATTCTGGTTGGAAACTCCCTCCAGGATTATTTTCACATCTCTCTGCAGCAATCTCGACTCTGTGAAGAATTTGGCCTCCTCAGCAAATGGTTCCGCGACTTGTTTTCCTTCATCGTCTTGTTTGAACATCGGACACTAACGAGGAGTTTAAAAACAGTTCATGATAAAGAAAGAAAGAAAGAAAAAAAAAAACATCACAATGCAGGAATAATTTTTTTTTTTAAATTAATAATTCAAAATAAAGAATAATTTGTGATAAAGAAATTTAAAAACAAATTTTGAAACAAATAATTTATGATAAATAAAAAAGATTTATCTCGAAGAAACAACAAAAATAAATCATGAAAAAGAAACAAAACCTTCATGACCAAGAAAAACAAAACTAATTAACAGTAAAAGAGACCAAAAAAATAATTCATGATAAAGACCCCCCAACAACAAAAAAATAATAATAAAAAAAAATATATAAAAAAAAAAAGGCAGTAAGAGATGTATGATATTTTGTCAGTTTTTAAAAGTGAAATTTTTTGTGTGATATAAAAATAATTTTATTTACTGTTTAGGGTTAATAAAACAAACAAACAAATTATACCTTTATTCCTGAAATCATCACTGTGACGTAGTGGAAACTCGGCAGAATAAACGCCCTCACAGTGCACCCATCACGAACATGTTCAACAACGGCTACAAAATATTTAAAAAAATAAAAATAAACAAAAACAAACTCTTTAAATATCACGAATAAATAAAACGAACAGTGTTGTGACAATTATAAACAATGAAAAAAAACAACAAAAAACCCCCATTAAAATCCCTCTTTCTTTACCAATTAATCACGATTTTAATTTTTTTTTTGTCAAGACCCTGTTGTCTTTCTCTCTCCGAGTCCTAGTGAATCTACCTTTCTCCTTTATTTTTTGTTCCTCCATTTTTAATTTTTTTTTTGTATCTCTCTATCCCACTATCTGACTATCTATCTCTCTCATCCTTTAACATTATCTGTTTCACCCCTCTATTTCTGTTCTTTATCACTGCTTAACCTATTATTAATGTAACAGGTATTAAACATTCAGTTAATAATGACAGCTTAAATTAGAAAAAAAAAAAAAAAATTTTTTTTTAGTAAAATCTTCTAAAATAAAGTTACCATTAAGTGGTTTGTTATGATGTGAATCAACAAAGTTTCTGGGATTGTCAATTGTCCATTTGATGTCTCTGATATGCTCATTTGCATCTGGCGCCCATTTTCCCTTCCCAGCATTCTTTGCCATTTCTTCCAGCTGTATTAGTTTCTGCTGGTTTGGGCTGTAAATATATAAAATAAATGAATAAATAAATAAATAAATAAATAATAATAATAATAATAATAATAATAATAATAATAATAATAATAATAATAATACTTTTCAATTTTATTTTTTTTTTTTTTTAAAAAGATTTAAAATAAATAACTATATATCTATTTTTAAAAAAATAAATGAATATAAATAATAAAAATGAAAATAAACATTAATCATTTATTAATGAAATAAAGGTTTAATGATATTTCAAAGAAAAATTGAAATGGTGTTACTAGAGAAACAATGAATTATTAGTTAATAGTTTATGTTTCTAAAGCACTATTTATATTATAAATGGTTAATTACAACATCAGTGAAGAATTCAAAGAAATTAAAAAAATTAAAAATGGATGGTACTTTTACATTTTACAACATTTGTAAAAACAACAAATTAATCACAAAATTAACAATGATGGTATTTTCATGTTTAACAACACATGTAAAAACTACAAAGTTAATCAGAATTAAAAAGTAATATTTTTGTGCATTTTACAGCATGTGTAAAAATTACAAGTTCCTGAGGAAATTAAAAGTGATGGTATTTTTGTCATGTTTGCGGTCATTACTCACTCGTCTGATTTTAAACCTCCTCTTCTGACTTCCACCAAGCCACTAGTAATCATCATTTCTGTCATATTTTCACCATTTGTATCTGTAACCATAGACACTGCTTATTTAATATACTAACAAAATGGTGTTAAGGCATAAAAAAAAAACATTTGTAATTTTGAAAATAAAATTAAAATTAAAAAATGAACTGAAAAGCTGTTACATAAAAAAATCTTTACTAATATAGTATACTCATCTATGGTACTTCTATTATAATTATTTGAAAAGTCTAATTTGTTATCAACATTTATTAATTTCATTTAGCTAACTGAATTGAAAACCAGTTATAAATATGATAGCCAATAAAACCATAATGAGGTTGTTTGTTTGTTTGTTTTAAAATGGAAAATATTCCTAAAGAATTAAAAAATTTAATACCTGTACCTGATTTTTTAACCTGTTTATGGCTAAGCTTATTTTTTGAAAATGTTACTTTTAATATCAGTTTGTTTAGTAAAAAAAAATTATTAATTTTTTATATTTAAAAATATATATATATTTTTTTTTTTTAAAAAGAGAAATATTGCTAAAGAACGGTTATACTTACTCCTCCCATATTTGAAGATTGTTACTTTTTAATCAAGATTTATAAATGATTAATATCTATATAAAAACAATTATTTCAAGTACACCAAAACAATAAATTAATAGTAGTTTGTATTTTTAACCTTTGCCGAGATAGACACAGCCATATTCTCTGCCAGTACCAGGGGCTTTGTACTCCACAGTGAAAACAACTTCTCGACCGATGAGTTTCTTCCGCAAAAGTTCCCTTGCTTCCCAAGCAAAAGGCTGTGAAATAGAAATAGATCAAGAAATTTCCTTTCTATTTATAAAAAAAAAAAAAAAAAAAAAAAAAAAAAAAAAAAAAAAAAAACTATCTCTCTATCTATATATATATAATTAAAAACATATATGAAGCATATGTTAAAAAAATTGTCAAAAAATCATTTAAAATACTCTTCCATATTTATTTGAAGGTTACTTTTATATTTATACATTTATCATTGTTCTTTAAATAATTTTTGTTGTTTTTTTAAATTAATTTAATTTAATGCCAACTGACAGGATCTCTATATCAACAAAATTATATTTTTAATTATTGAAAAATTTTCTCAGGCCAATTTTATTGAAGTCATATACTATCTGGCATTGTACAACTCCTACATTCACATGGTATCATGCAAAAAAAAAATTACATTATGTGTAGGATATATCCAGTTGTTCTTAAATACCAAAACAATTTTATTTATGACTTAAAAAGTAGGTATCAGATGAAAGATTTAATAGTGCAGAAATAAGTATTATTTAGCTTTATAGAAACAAGTTTCAAAATAATGAATATTTATTCATTTCATACACTACTTACTGTTGAGTATATCAAACTTAATAAATGTTACAAATTTTTTTTCTAATGTTTCAAACTTAAAATGTGAAATGCACTGGGTAAGAAATTTAATAAAACCAACACACCTCACAACAACAACAACTTACATTAAAGATAAACAAAAAATCATTTTTGGTTTTTGAATACTTTCTTTGAAACTAAAATGTTATACATTAAAAATAATTAAAAAAATATATATAAAAGAATATAATGAAATTTAAAAAAAAAAAAATTATAATAAAAATAAACAAATATAAATGAATATAATAATTCAAAAAAAAAAAATATAAATAAATATAAAATAAAACAAAGTAAATTATTATAATAATAAATAAATAAAAACAAATTAAATACAAACTCAAAAAGAAAAAACAAAACCAACAATAAAAAAAAAATTAAAATTAAAATTAAAAATAAATAAAATAACAGTTTGTGTTCAGTAACCTCATCTTTGGTTTCTGAAGATCCTTCCACATTAGGATTGGCTCTCCTTGCTAGTTTGGGTGCCTGAATGTTTGAGAAGCAAACTGTGCGTTCTGGAGGAGGACCACCTCTTGGCTGACCTCGTATAACAACAGCATCCCCTGACAACACCTAACAGTAAATAAATAAATAAATAAATTGAATAAATAAATAAATAAATAAATAGAATAATGTGTGTGTATGTATGTGTGTGTGTGTGTGTGTGTGTGAGCGTGTGTGTGCGAGTGCGTGTGCGAGTGTGTGTAGGAGGAGTGTGCGTGTGTGTAAGTGTGCATGTGTGTGAGTGCATGTGCATGTGCATGTGTGTGTAAGTGTGTGCATGTGTCAGTGTGTGTGTGCGAGTGTGTGTGCATGTGTCAGTGTGTGTGTGCGTGACGATATTTTGGCCCAATATGCTGGCCGTACTTGTATTTAATTTCTTTCTTTATATTAAAGCTAATAATTTTAATAAATCACTTATCCTTATTTACGAGATGTTAAATTTAATTGGCAAAGAAATCCAAAAAGTCTCACAGTGATGGGTTGTCATGGGAAACCACCTGATCAAATTGTGAACTGAGGGGTTTTTTTTTTATATAAATCTTGGCATTACTGGAAATACTCACACTGATGTATGATTGTTAGTGAAAATCCTCTGCTTAAGAATGCAGCTAATTAATTCTATTTAGTGATTTAATTTATAAAATACATTTCCTTAAAACTCACAATTATAATTCATCCTATTCCAAAAATACTTGTTAAAAATTGATTTCTAAATTCTGTTAACAATAAAAGAAATTTTTTAATTTGTTTCTAATCTTTTCCTTTTTTTAATTTTTTTTAAATAATAATTTAAAAAATCGAAGTGACAAATTTTGACAGGATTTAAACTGATAAATAAATAAATAAATATTATATATATTTTTTAATGTTCGTAAATTATTAAGAATTATTTTATTATTAAATTATTAATTTTTTTAAAAACTTTTCAACTCTAAAAAAATGTATTATAAAAACAACAAAAAAAAAAAAAAAAAAAAAAAAAAGAAAGAAGAAAAAAAAAAAACTGGAATAGCCACATCATCAAATCAAATGAATAATTAATTTACTTACAGGACAGGTGCCAGTTCAATTTAATTTACTATTTAGTGTCTCTGATAGTGAAATAAAAATATTTTTGGAAATATAACAAAACACTATTAAAATGTTTGAAAAGATATGGCAGAAGGTCAAATTACGTGATGAGTACTCAGTTTGTGTCAGATTTAAGAAATATTTTACCTGTTTCACTATCCCACGATTAACAGCTGGCGGCTGGATACTCATGCTGCTTACATTGAGAAATGGTGACCGGAAAAGAAAGTTCGTGGAAAGTCACGTGATTATTGTTGTTTTTAATTTGTAGGCCTTTCTTGCTTAAGAGTTTTATTGATATATTTATGAATGAGATTCCAATAATTGTCAGATCTGCTGTCTGATGATAATTAATATTGTGAAATAGTTAATGATTTTACCGAAAAAATATTCCTTGATGATGTGGCGACTTATACTGTTTAATACCGCATAAAACAAATATTATGGGTATTTTTATTTTTTTTAAAAAAAAAAAGAGAGTAACAAACATATATCGTTGCGTAAGTTTTTATTAATTATAAAATATTTTAATTTCCTAATATTTTAATAAAAAATTACAAATGTATTATTATTTTCTTTTTTACTATTACCGCAGTAAATGAGAAGGCAAAATGGCGACAACCACTGGTCAGGCAACTCGTCCGAAGAATCCCCGTGGTAATTGTTTTGAATGAAATAATAATATTTTTCTTACACTGCTTTAGTCTTGTTTATTTTTCTTTGCAATAATATCTAGCAATTAATAAAAACAGGATGACAGATCATATCATTTGATAACGCATCAGTGTTGCTAATGAAGCTTAAACTAAAGCTCTTTTCTGTCAAGTACAGACTTGTACAGTGTACATTAAGGCCGGTCTGATAATCCAGACGAACACATTTAGCGATTGATGGGGGGGGGAAGAAAGGAAAATAAATGTTTATATATATATATATATAAACACATACAAACACATGCAGAATTTGTTCAGTCCTTGTTTCTATATATAATAATAATAATAATAATAATAATAATAATAATAATAATAATGTTTTATTCTTTTTTTTTCCAGTTATATCAACAAGTGTATCCTTTTGGAACTTCAGCAAACTAATGAATGTGTTTTAAAAGAGATTTCTACTTTCGTATTAAAAGTTGTTAATATTTATAGAAGTTATAGTTTATTTGTAGATGTATAAATGGTAAGAAATGTGTTACAGAAAATGCTGTTTGCTACATCTAGCAGATTGTAATCATTTATTCAAATTTCAAATTTATCCATTATTTGATTATATAGTTGAAAACAAGTTTAGATAATAAATTCTAGAATTTACTAAATAATGTTGAATACACATTTTGAATTATATATCAAAACTAAATTTAAATTTGCAACCAGAATTTAGAAATAATTATTATAATTTTATTGTATTTTTTTCAAAATATATTTCCAGTTATTATGTTCTTTTTAATGAAATGATTTCAGTTATAACAAAATGTCCATTGTACAACAAAACCTATCTGCCATAATTGTATGAAATTTTTCAGAAATTTATCATCTGTTTAATTTCTAAATATAATAATCTTATTCTTAACACTGGATAAATAATATACAGAGTACAGCATTTGGTATATTTAAATATGTTTATTTACACAATATAAATCCTTAATATTGTTCCAGAAATCATCTTTGCCATATCAAATTATTTTGTATCTCAATGGCTTCTATTTTGCCTTTTTCTTTGTTGCTGAACTGCTTATCTATGTTTTTAAAGGTAAGATTACACATCATTTTGTCTTTGTTAAATTCCTTGCTTTCAGTTATTGTATATATTTTTTTAAAACAATTTAATGATGAAGATAACTAAATTGATATGTGCTTAGATTCTGATTTGCTTATTTATGTTTTTACTGTGTATCTGTGTGCTGGTATGCTGGGTAAAATTGTATGTCTATATATCTGGTTATATCTCTGTGAATTATTATTAACAGTAATATCACTAATAATGACTCAGTTTTCCATGCAAAAATGAAAATAAATCAGCCAGTCAGTAAACAAATTGTTTTTTTTTTTTTTTTTTCCAGGTGAAACTTTACCATATGCTACAAATGCTTTAGCTGCAGAAATTATTCTCATTTTTATGCTGGCAGGACTGGAAGTGCTCCGACTTTTTATGGGTGAGATATTTTATTGTATTTTAAAATGTTACCAAGTATTAAAAAAAAAAAATTTAAATTAATTAATATTATTATTATTATTACTGATTTTAAAACTAACCTGATAGTTCTTCATGGAACTGTAATAACATTTATATAATTTTTTTAAATTATTATTATTATTATTCACATTTTCACATATTTTTTAATTTTATTTACAGGAGCAAAAGGTAACCTGACAGAAAGTGCTATAGGAGTTGTTATGTGTCTTCTGCTCACTCTGCCAGCTTTGTTTGGTGCCCTGTTTGTTTTGCTGTGGCAGACGTACGTACTCCGAATTGATGTCATTCTAGCAGCCATTCAGCTCGCGTTCATTGGACTTGAACTCATTTTCAGCATCATCTCGTGTATAACCTTTGCAAGCCAGTCTTGATTCTGAAAAACCTGACGTGGTTACAATTTTGTCTACCATTCTAGTTTAAATCAGGTCACAAATTGTTTGCAGCCTTGCTTATTCATCAGGAATCAGGAATACGATTCTTTCTTAAGAGGTTGTTTAACAAGTAGAAGAAAAAAAAACTGTGTTCGTTAAATCAAGCTGCATTTTTGTTTTCTACAAACAACAGTTGTGAATAGTTTTCTTACTATAATGGCCACAGGTAATGGTTATTATTAATAGATAATGTAACCAAAATATGATACAGTCATGAATATTTTATATTTGTAAAACAAGTGACTAGAACTCCAGCTATTTTTGTACATACTGTAATATTATATTCTGCATATATTTATTAATTTTGTTTTTCAGATTTGTTTATTGTTATTTTTTAATTTGTTTATTTATTTATTTATTTATTTATTTATTTATTTATTTATTAAGTTGTGTTGTAAAATCATTAGAAGAAAGTGACAGATACGACTGTATTCGTAAAGTAAATAAATTCCATCCAGAGCTTATTTATAAAACTATTTATTTTTCATTTTAATGACTTAATATTTGTTATTAAATAAATATGTTTGTACTATTTATGTATTTAATTATTTTCTGTTAAAGGTTCAGCATCTTGTTTTCTAAAATATGTTTTTCTATTATTTTAACATGTATATGTGTGTGTAAATGCATGCATGTATGTATACAAACATACAGTTAGACTATATGACACCTGCTCACCCAATGCTGTAATTCACTTCTCTTTTTGAAATGTATGAATATTGTCACATGAACATTAGAATCTAAATTTTATATTTAATTTTTAGATACAATTTTTATATCTTTTTTTGTTTTCCATTTATAAATTTTTTAAATATTTTTTTCATTTTGTTTAAACTTGTCAGAGTTGAATTTTATAAATGATGAAGATTATTAAAATTAAATATCTGTCAGTAACTATTTATTATCATAATCTTCATGTTCATCACTCAAATTCAGATGCATTTATTCATGAACAGCAACATGTGTTTTTCATTTAATATTCCTTCTGATATTTCCACCCATATAGTGCCTTCTTTTTTACACTGGTTTCACCCTCCTACAGAAAAGTTCACTTTTTTCCTGGTAATGTCTGTAATCCTAATTCAGCTGGAATACAGTTAATAAAATCCCTTCTACAGTTTTTAATACTTGTAAAAATATAATATTTTTCTACATTTCTCTTTTTTATAAAATGTATATATGTATGTGCATGTATTTTGTATTTTAAGTAATTGTCCTTTGTCCATCCAAATATTCATAAAAAATGAAACAAAAACAATAAGTAAATAAATAAATAAATAAATAAATAAATAAATAAATAAATTAAAATTAAGTTCAGTCATGTGGTGCTACTTCAGTTAATTCTGGTTTGACTGTATGGACAGACACCTAACCCCCAAGAGTTTGTATAGTCTAGCTGGACTATTTTAAAACAAAAATCACACACACACACACACATACATACACACATTAATACACACACACACATATATATATTATTAAAAAAAATAAGTAAATTAAGAATGTATTAAAAAAACAAAACAAACAAAAAACAACAACCAATCAACGATCGAGACCAAAGTTTATTAATATTTACTAATAAAATAACAAACTTAAAAAGAATGCTACAAACTATTTCTTTAAAATAATAATAATAATAAAATGAGGTCATGACTTAAAATGTTAGGCCATATTCATGACAGCAGTATTATAAACAACAAATCAGTTCTAATGTATTGCTTATTATTAATGCAGGTTTCGGTCCGATATAAAACTAATTTTCTGTTATTTCCTGAATACCATTCAGACATTTGTAGAAATTATAATCTGCTGTAGTAGCGATTGACCTAAATATAGAAGTTAACGGCAGTCTCGAAACACGTGACTTGGAACGATATATAGTTATCTAATTCTTTATGGCAATTTATTTTTTCATTAAAAACATGAAAAATAAAATCAATTGTTTGTTATCATTATTTAAAAGATTAATATATCAACTTAAAAAATAAGAAAAAAATATTTGTTCATGGGAAACTTAAAAATGTGTATAAAATAGTTATATATTTGTGTAACCTTTATACAAACAAAATAAACTGGAATGAAAAAAACCCAACTCTCCCCCAGACATTATGATCATTTTGGTTATTTCCAGATGAATTTTATTTTATTTTTTGAATTAATTAATTAATTAATTAATTAATTAATAATAATAATAATAATAATAATAATAATAATAATAATTAAAGAAGAATAAACAAAACAATCGGTTCGCGAATACTGTTATTAACAGGACGCTCACATGCAGATCAGATCCTTGCATGTCGAAATGTACCATACATATTACAATAATCAGGAGATTGGTATTTACCACAGATAGAACGTGAACACGGTAATAAAACTGTCATCTTAATAAATATAGATGATACTCAACTGTGTCCAAAGTACTGCGTGCACCTGCGTCACTCTCACATCTAATTTATCATGTTTTAAGTACTTTTTTTTTTTTTTTTTATCGATCTCGTATTTACTACTAATATTTATTGTAAGTGGTAAGCAGCAACTGCTGCGTAAAAAAAACCTATACATCTTAATGGAGTTCGTTGTCTTCACATACGAGTACATTTTGTAGAATGGATCTTCTACAAACAGTAAAAAGAATGACTGATCCATAATTTGGGGGAATTTGTGTTTGTTTTTGACGTCACGTTTAGGCTTCCATTTTTGTTATTTAAAGGGGTCCGGAATGTATTTTCTTCATTTTAAAGGAAGATGCACTGAAATGGTCGTTTGATTTAAAAAAAAAAAAAAAAAAAAATGGGGGGGGACTTAATTTTTTTTTTTTATTATTTTTATAAAGAATGGATATTCCATATAAATCAAAAGAATCATGGCAATCAGTATTCATCAGAAGTGTAGTAGTTAAGGTCAAGGGTCAGAGGTGAAAGATTAAGTCAACCTTGTTCGAAGTACACTTGTTAACATAAACAGAAAATTAAAGTAAAGCCTATTGTCTAGTAATCATACAGTCCATGATATATTGCATTTTAACTATAAGTATATCCAGTAAGAACTCTATCAGTTAACAGTCATTTTACCAGTATTCTTAAAGGTATACGATCTCACCTTTCCGAAAACAAATGAATTAATATTTGTTTAAGAATTCGTCAGTAAATATTATTAAAATTATTACTTTGAGTGTCCTTTTTTTTTTTAAATTTATTTATTTATTTATTTTTTTTTAAATATTTTATTTTATTTTTTTATTTTTTTTTATTATTATTATTATTATTTTATTTTTTTTTTTTTCGTTTTTTGAAATAATATTTTTGTTTTGTGCATTTATTTCCTCCCACAGATGTGGTAGCACATACTTCAACTTTTAAGGTGTCAACAGAAAAACGAAGACTATTGAACCTGAAGCTCATAATTTTGTTATTATTGAAAACACACACACACACACACACACACACACACACACACACACACACAGACACTTGCATATTAATCAGAAATAAGTTATTATTTATAGTTATTTATAATTAATTTTTATTACACATACGCATTAATTAATTAATTTATTTATTATTAATTTTTATTATTTACTTATTACTTTAAAAAAAAATATATGTACCGTATACAAAATAGATTTTTTTTGTAGCGTATCTTTAATAAAAATAAAATATCAAGGACTTCGTGAGCTATAAAACAATATACCAGAAGTACTTTATATAAAATACACCCATCTCATATTCGAAAAACACATCTAACGGTACAGTCTTCGGATAAGCAAGAATCAGATGTAATTATGAATTTCTACAAAGTGATAATTTTATTTGCATTTGCTGGTAAGCTTTTGTTTGATAAATGCAGTATAAGGCCTAATTTTTCAAATGACTATTCTAAAGAAATAGCTATAAAACAAATGTTAGTTTTATAAATGTTTTCATTTATAAATTAGTGATAGTGAAATAATAATAATAATAATAATAATAATAATAATAATAATAAATTATTATTATTATTATTATTATTATTATTATTATTATTATTATTATTACTACTAAAAGGAAGTGTTTCCATGGCACCCAGCCAGCACATCATGCATGGTCTTGACGCTAACATAACGGAGTTCCCACATCAGTGTGCTTTACGCTTTTCCGGAAGTCTCTCGTGCGGCTGCGTTATAATCAGCCAAAAGAAAGTAATCACCGGTGCTCACTGTGTTCATGGTCGAACGTACGTATACGGATGTTTACTTTCTTATTAAAATTAAATAAAATGCTAAATGATATAATTATCTAATTATTTGTGATTAGCTGCTGTCTCAAGAAATGTACGTTAAGTTTTAATTAATTAATTAATTAATTAATTATTATTATTATTATTATTATTATTATTATTATTATTATTATTATTATAGTTTTGGTTTTAGAATCGTTCATCGAAAATGGATATAAAGATATTTCCATTGCGATATAATATAAAAGTCAGTAAACGTTGTCATTTATACACGTTTTTACAACTATATCGATTTTTCTATTTTTATATGTCAATAATGCAGCATTAATTAATTTTATTTTGAGAATCAAAAGAACCTGGAACAAATGAGAGAGAATGGCTTAAATAATACATCATTATTTCATTATTATTAAAATATGCTTTAAAAAAGTAGTGTAATTATTTTTGAATGTAATTTACATGAAATTTTCTTTAATAATAATAATTATACTACTACTACTACTACTAATAATAATAATTATTATTATTATTTTTATTATTATTCTAATGGCAACTGTTCATAAAGCCAATATAATTAACAAATAAATTCATTTAATATTGATCATCTGACCAAAAAAAAAAAAAAAAAAAATAATAATAATAATAATAATAATAATAATAATAATAATAATTTTAAAGATCGTGAGTAGAAATATTGGACTAAACTGCATATTTAAATTAGTGCCTCGTACATATTTCAGAGAAGCAAAATTGAAAACATCCAGTTTTGTCCTTGTGTGCAGTTTTACGACGTTGTTTTCTTAACATCCTCGGTCATTTTTCTTTTTAAACTTGTTTTTGATGAGCCATTGCGTTTATAATATTCATTTAGTTTATGAATACGACGCAGAATTATAATTAAATACACCGTACGCATGTTGATAATATAACATAAAAATTATATTCAGTAGGCACTATTTTATGTACATGTTAAATCAAATTGAAAAAAAAAAAAAAAAAAAAAAAAAGGCCTTTGAAAAGAGCTCGCTTTTCACTGTAGTTCATTAAGCGCAAGGATAAAATTTTAGTCTTACATAAATAAACGTTTTTCATTGGTTTAATATCCAGGACCGATCACCTGACAATCTACTACGGCTCCACCAATAAGAATTCAGATGGCACCGAATTATCAGTTCTCAGCTACAGAGAGGTAAGATGCGGTAAAAACTTCTCTGTTACATGTACAGAAATGTAATTATGAATGTCTCATTATGACAGTAAGTAAAAAGATACCCTTTTCTCCTCTGTAGTCAAAGTTAGTTTATGAAGTCATGACAAACAGTGAGAATAATGATCATGTATGATTCTAGTACTAAAATAAGTTTTTTCTATTTATTGTATTATTTTATTAATTTTTTATTATTTTATGTTAATTTAATTTAATTTAATTTAATTTAATTTAATTTAATTTAATTTAATTTAATTTTATTTTATTATTATTATTTTGTGTGAAGTTAGAATAGAATAACGCCCGGATCAAACATTAATATATGCTCCCAAACGGACATATATAACTTTTGCATTTATTTATATATTTGCACCAACTTAAAAAAAAAAAAAAAAAAATTTTAAAAATCTTTTCAAAAGCATCCTGGTTTCTTGGGGAACAGCGAACCAGACAACCCTGACGGCCGCCTTGCCAACGACATTGCCGTTGTGACAGTTGACGGGATGATTGAGTTCAGTGAAAAGGCGAACATAATACCGCTGGCATCTCCGGTAGATGGCGACTTCACGGGAATCACGTGCAATATCTCCGGCTGGGGAAGAACAGATCGTAAATATTTTTATTTTTTTTATTTTTTTTATTTTTTTAACGGATTTGTATGAAACGAATCGTCAGTAGTTATACAGACATTACGTGCACAAATATAGTTGTGTTTACATTATTTTTTCAAGGGGTATAATCTGCAGATACAAGCACACATACGCGCCCTTCACGCACAAATTGATGTAGAAATGCACACAAAACCTCCACGTTGCAGCTAATAGTCAGTTTCACGTTCTAGCTTACAAAGTTAATGGTATGTGTTTTTGAGTTTATTGTCAAGATCAAAATAAATAAATAAAAAATAAATATCCATTGCTGCTTAATCATTAAGAATAATTCATATACCAGCAGTATTTCCGATTTTCCTTTTCGAATTAATCATCTAATAATCATCATAAACAGGGAAAATATTTTAAATATTCATTAATTTTTAAATTCATTTTTTATATTTTATTTTTATTATTATTATTTTTTTTTATGTATATAACGCTCACACAAAATATTTTAAAAAAAAAAAAAAAAAAAAAAAACAACTAATTTTGATAGAAATTATAAGAGTAAACTATGTGAACGTTTAGATAAAAACATTAGATAAAATATTAATCATCCAAGCGTATTTCACAGTACAACACGGTTAAATTGTAGTTGTCTCTTCTCCGCCTGTGAATCTGAAAAGAGCGGAAATGACGGTGTTATCACCCAGCGACTGCGAGACTCGATTTGAAAACACGACAACGAAAGTTGGCGCCAATCCGCACGTGTGTGTCTTCTCGCCTGATCACGGAGCCTGCAATGTAAGTCAGCCGCCATGTTTTGTTAAACGTTCTCAGTGTTCGTTTTAAATACCGAAACAGTTAACTTAAATATTAAATATTTAAAGGAAAATGTTTCCGACAAGACCTATCAATTTACTCCAGTATAAAAATATTTCAAGCAGCAGATCCTGAGATCAGTTTGATTTAAACAGGTCTACGCTCTGCTATCAAAGCAATGTCGTTTATAATTATTTTATATTAAAACATTTTTATTTTTTTATTTTTATTTAATGTTATTTAAAACCATGAATTTCTTTGTAATAAGTAAATAAATAAATCGGGGTATTTTCTACACCGTGAAATAACATCATTGTTCTATCTTTAACAAAGTCTGCGGATCTTGACAGGTAAGTTAATCAGTATTACCAGTTGAGGCAAAATTTATTGTCCATAAGGTGATTAATCTTTGTCTTTGAACCTGTTACTATCAACGACTCACGGATAACCAGTCTGGAACTGGGCAAACAAAGTTTTAGAAGCCGCTGAATCTAAAGGAATATATTTACGAACGCTTAACGTGAAAAAAAAAAAAAAAAAAAAGAAGAAGAAGAAAAAAAACAGAATCTTATATCGGTATCCGGAATACTACAACGAGAACGTATGTGTGTAAAGAGTAAAGAATGATAAAGATGACTGAGAAGTAATAAGACTGATAGAACAAAAAAAAAAAAGAAGAGAAATAGTGAAATATTTTATGTAATTTTTGCCTTAGAAATTAATGAATTTTTGCTATATACAAGAGTACTCTCTCTCTCTCTCTCTCTCTCTCTCTCTCTCTCTCTCTCTCTCTCTCTCTCTCTCTCTCTCTCTGAAAAGAAGAAGTCATTAGCTCTGTCACTGTCTTTTTTTTTTAACTTTTCAGGGCGATGATGGCGGACCTCTAACGTGCTTCTCCAGCAGACTCAACGCCAACGTTTTGGTTGGGGTGGCGTCGTGGTGGTCAGTCCTCTTCAACGCTTGTGACTACTCCTTTCCTAGCGTCTACACCCGGATCAGCACCTACCGAGACTGGATCGAAAACCCGCCGTCTCGTTAAGAAAACAAGGAGAACAGTTTGACGAGGAAAGAATTTAATATTAAAAATATCGTACTTAAAGTATTTAAAACAGATTTTCTAACCATTGTTGTTGTTGTTGTAATGGCTAATTTCCTTATTACTTTAAAAACAAAAAAACAAAAAAATGTTTGGCTTTCACAAGATGTGTTCATGCACGCCTGACATGATCACAGATCTTTGATTTACACGGGGCGATCTTTGTTTATTGGTTACAGTCATTGAACAATTATTAATTAGGTTTCGACCTTGGCATCCACAGTTCAAAAAAAAAAAATTAAAAAAAAAAAAGAAAAGAAAAGTGGTAATAAAAAAGTCAGAAACTGATATAGTCTGTCTATTTATTTCAATGTTTTATTTTGTAATATTGATTCCTTCGACTGAAAATGCAAAGGTTTATTTTCAGGAGATGTATTTAGGTTTGTAACATAAGCTTGTTCGCTGCAAGCTGAAACTCCAGTGAAGTATTTTTGAAACAGTAGGTTGCTGGATAATCTTACTTTAGCATTTAACAGGATACCTAGCATCGTTAAATAGTTAATACAGAGAAGAAAAACATTCACCAGAATGACAAAGACTTTTAATGACACGAAAGAAAAGTACATAAATAAATAATCGTGTAACTCTTGATAAAGTCTGGTTTGTGTCTTTACGTATCCCGTTGTTCTGGGATATTATTGGTGTTCTCGAATTAGATATTCTTCTTCGGCACATACAGCCTTTCAGATTAGCATAACATGCAGTTTTGTACTGAATAACTGGTGCATTAATTGTAACTCTGGGAAATTCAGTTAACATTTTATAACATATTTCTAATTAAAAAAAAAAAAAAAAAAAAATAAATAAATAAATAAATAAATAATAATAATAATAATAATAACAATAATAATAATAATAATAATAACTGAAATAAAAAAGTTATCGAAAATACTTATTGATATACGAATTAATGGTTTTTTTTTTTTTTTTTTTTTTTTTTTTCATTTTTTACAGATATAAATACTGTTTACTTACAAAAGTTTGTAATGATTATCACAGTGTACAGGTCTGTGTGTGTGGCATCAGCCTTAGAATCAGTCTCTCGCCATCTATTTCCCGTTCTAACGATGCTTATTAACAACGTCTCTTGCCGTTAAAGACAAAAACTGAGCAGGTTTCCTCACAAAATTGTATAAAGTTTTCTGACATATACGTAGCTGAAGTCACAAAAACAACCACTGTCAACTAATAGTTTAATTCTGTGCAAATAAATAAATAAATAAAGATAAATAGATAGATACATAGATAGATAGGAAGATAGGTAGATAGAAATATAGACACATAGATATACAGATAGATACATAGACAGATTGATAGAAATATAGGTAGACAGACAGACAGACAGATAGACAAATAGGTAGATAGATAGAAATATAGATAGATACAGATAGCTAGACAGATAGATAGATAGACAGATAGGTAGATAGAAAGACAGATAGGTAGATAGAAAGACAGATAGATAGAAAGACAGATAGATAGAAAGATAGATAGGCAGATAGAAAGATAGACAGAGAGATAGATAAGTAGATAGGATAGATAGAAAGATAGAAAGATAGACAGACAGATAGATAGATAGACAGATAGATAGAAATATAGATAGACAGACGGACAGATAGATAGACAATCAAACAAAACAAACACACTAATTATCGGGCGCCTGCACAGTTCTAGACCACGCCTGTCTGACAGCTGGTTTCAGCAGATATTTCTCGACGTCGTGTTTTTCCGCGGAAACGCCGCCCGCCCACTCTTCCGCTAACTTGCTCTCCAGATTTTTCAGAGCTTTCAGAAAACCCGGATTCAGACACACCGACGGCCTGCGCGACACTACCAGCCCGTACGCCGCCGACATCGTCATCCGGAAGTGACGCATCAGATACTGGACGACGACGGCCGCCGCCCTCGAGTTGCCGTGGTAGCTGTACACCAGGACGGACTTGTCGGAAGCGCGCGCGCCTTCGATGAACTTGTTCGCGTCTCTGAAGTGCTCCTCGATGTTCTCCCACTCGATGTCCTCGATGTTGATGTTCAGCCGCGACCTGAAGTGGTTCTGCTTGCTGCACATGCACTGATAGCACACCTGGTTCTGGTGCGGCGTTCCCAGCGACGTGCTCGAGATGTCGATGAGCAGATCGATCCCGAGCTTGCACAGAAGCCGACCATTGCATGCCGTCTTGGCGTTGCTCAGACTGAGGAACTCGAGAACCTTGGATAAGTCGCAGTCCTCTTGAGCGCTGTGTCGAATGAACCTGGGGCTGCAGGATCGTGTCTTGCCGATCGGCTTCTTCTCCACGATTTTGTTTCCGACGTCCAGGAGCGCCGGCGTTGATTCAGCCACCTGTAACGTGGTCAGGTGGTTCTTGTCGTGTTGAAACCACTTGCAAGACGATTCGCTTGGTTTAAACGTCTCCGTGCTTTTAAACTGGAGCAAAACCTGGCCGCAAGAAGTCTGCGAGGGTTTCTGTCCCAAAAATGTCAAACTCGAGCCTGTGGTTTTATTTTTATGCTTACCTGTCTCGTCGTCGTACGCTTCGAGAATTAAATTGTTTTCTAAATCTGTAGTTATTACGCGGTGCGGTTTTTCGGGAGTCCAGTAACGGTTTTTTGGCAGTGATGTGTCGGAGTATATACCTTCAGGCTGACTGCAGGGACCATCTGCACTGTCTGATATAACACTGCTTTTAGAACCCAGCCTCTCCGTGCAGTCAGCTTCACAGGTTTCAATCTCGCGTTCTTTCGTCTCTTCCCCGGTAAGCTGTTTGCTCTCGGGGCTTTCCGAAACTGTTAAAACGTTATCACTGGAGTTCCATTTCGTAAACAGCTTGTGAAAGTTCTCGGAACGTTTCGCTACGAACTTTGAGAGTCTGTCGAAACTGATCTGCTTGTATAAATGTCCTTTAGGATTCCTCGCTTTCGTCTTGGATGGAATTTCGCCGTCCCCGGCCCGTCCCACATCAAACATGTCCATTTGACTCCTCCTGTGTAGAGAGGTAGCAATCGGGTCACAACTGCGCTGGCTGTTAATGTGAAATGACTGGGATCTGTCGAACATCTTCTTCTTGTGAGTGGTCACTGGTGGTCCTCTGGTTTTCTGAGCACCTGTTAGATACATAAAATAACCAAAATTACTACTACTAAAGTTGTATTGCTACTACACTACTGCTACACTATTAGTGCTATTACTACTGCTACCTTTTGTTTTTACTTTTGCCACCATTAGTGCTACTGATACTACTATTAATACTACTGTTACTGCTATTACTACTTCTAATTCTATAGCTATTACTGTGAGTGTTATTACTGTTGCTACTACTACTATTACTAAAACAACAACTACTACTACAACAACTACTACTACTACTACTCATACTACTACTACTATTACTACTCCTACTACTACTACAACTACTTCTACTACTAGTACTGATACTACTACTACTACTATTACTA
>CM022665.1:45486594-45684094 GCA_012295275.1 Chrysomallon squamiferum
GCTCCACCGGAAACCGCCTCGTCCACGCAGGGAAATTGCGAGTCTCTGCGCAGGTTGCCGGAAGTGGCTGCAGCAGACGTCATAGCTGTGACAAGCGTTTCTAGAGATGACCTTTAAATATTTTACCCGTTTCCTAAAAAACATATTGCATGTGTATTTTTAGTATGATGTATAAATACCAAAAACATGCAGTTCACACACACAAGCACACACGTAAGCACACAGTCATACTGTCAGGTAGTTCTAATCTTATATATATATATATATATATATATAACTGCAGATTAAAAGCAATCAGAAAACACGAATATATGAGATTTATATTTCAATTAGCCATTTCCTAACCACCACCGTAAGTCAGTGGAAAAACAATCCATAACCGAAACTCATCCTTTCTGAATGAAGACTTCAAATTACGATAACAATATATTATTTCCTACGTTGTTTTTGCTCACCTATTTGTATCGAACTACCAGATTGCTCCTTAGAAACAACAGAAGGCTTCGTATATTAATGGTTATATATTTCCGTCGAATACCACACAAAACAATAAAACATAAGGTTCTTGATATATATATATATATATATATATATATCTGTTTTAAAACAGTATATATTTCCTGCATGAAGTAAGAGCAGAATTTGGTTCATCATGTGTTTTGATGCTATTTTTTTTTTTTTTTTTTTTTTTTTTTTTTTTATTATTTTTTTTATTATTATTATTATTATTATTATTATTATTATTATTATTATTATTATTATTATTTTTGGTTTGTTTTTTTTTCTCGTGTTTTCTAATGCTATTATTATTGTTACTAAACACCAGTATGTGAATAAAGGTCGGAATTTACAGATATAAATGAACACCCAGGAGAAAATGTAAACGTGATGGGTGTTAATCATGTGTGGTGTTTATTAAAAGCTGCTAATGCATCTTGGTGATTAGCGGCTGGGTGCCTATTGTTGAAACTGAATAACATTAACATGAACCACATTTACAATGGACACGAGATCGAAACACCTTCATGGTACAGATCATTTTTTTTTTTTTTTTTTTTTTTTTTTTTTTTTAAAGGCAGTATGTTAAAATGTTATACATAATAGTAATATATTATTATTATTATTATTATTATTATTATTATTATTATTATTATTATTTTTATTATTATTATTATATGTGAAAGCTTTATTAAATAAAATATTCTTTTGCCACTGTATGCTATCTGTATGATGCCAGTAAATACTTAATTAAAACCTATTGAAGTTAGAAATAGACATACCTACACACACATACATACATACATACATACAAACATACATACATACAAACATTATGCTTACTACATGCACATAATTACGCGCACATTCACGAAGATTAAAAACATAATATGTGGACATAAATACATATATAAATATATGTATATGAGTAGAAGAACACGTGTACACTGAGATAAGTAAGTACGTATATGAATAAATAAAATGAAATGAAACAAATAAAAAAAAAAAAAAAAAATAATAAAAATTATATATCAGATTTCTATGAATGAAACTTAAAATCATTAACTGATATACAGTGACTTGCAGAGGGGGGAGATAGCCGAAGGGGCGGTGGCCAAGGGGCATCCAAATGGGGGGGGGCATCCAATCAGAGAAAAGAACTTAATACATTTGGTTGCTTTATATTTAAATCGAATAAAGTGTTTATTTTTATGTTTCATCTGGGTTTACATTTTCAAAATATCTTTCTTTCTCATAATATTTCTCAGTAATAGAACTTATGCTTGAGTCTTTGGGGCGTACAACCAAGGAGTTGGCCCCGGGCATCACCAGACCTCTGCACGCCATTGCTGATATACTTTTTTGCTTAAACAAGTAAACTGTACGTTTAAAAGAATGGACTTGGTTATTAAAGCTTACCAAATAAATAAATAAATAAATAAATAAATAAATAAATAAATAAATAAATGCATTAGCTATTGCTATAACCAATGAAATCTACTGAACTCGTTAAATTAAGCAATTTTAAAGTAAATTATTAAATAAAACTGATTAAAAATTAAGTGAGATTTTCTATATGAATATACACATACATTTATAAACATACATACATACATACATATATATATATATATATATAAAACGGATTACTTTTGTCCACTATATATCATTACGTGATAGACAGTAATCTCTATATATCATTTTATCTCTTGACAAAACAAAAAATAAGAGAAAAAAAAACAACAAAAAACAAAAAATAATAAGAAAAAATGGTTACCTGCATCAGAAACACTATCAGCGACCAAACAGCATGGTGTGTTTCATTATAATGAACGAAAAAAAGACTTCGACCGAACACGCCCCAAGACAGATCGATGAAAACATGTAGCAAGCAGATGTCATCCTTTTTTCTAATAACATTTTTTTTTTTTTTTTTTTTTTATTATTATTCGACTGATATAGAGCTCATAATTTGTCTATGCTGTGATTCGTGCATCGATTGCGCGGAACGCCACACCGATAACCAGTGCTCGATGCCGTTGTTTCTGGCAGAATGCGACAATTACGAATTAGCGTTTTGATGAGCGAAACGTAATTACGAGTTCAGGCCATTAGCAACCTTCCTACACAAGAAAACTGTTGGTTGCAGGTAATCTCGTGATAAATCAATAAATTATCATATTCATTTGTTACAAACTTGATTAAAAGAAAAAAAAAAAAAAAAAAAAAAAATTGCAAGTATCGATGGCTGCGAAGTGGCATGGTAATTAAGCAGAATAACGAAAAAAACAACAATTTTAGATTTAAATACATGTGTATATATCTATATATCTATATCTATATTTATCTATCTATCTATCTATCTATCTATATATATGAACCTCGCAGACTGCAATAATTATAATCATGTATCGGTTTTTCAGCTTCGTACATTTTTTTTTTTTATTTCGTTTACAATATTTCTGCCTTTCAAGTTATTTACTATCCTAATATTAGTTATCAGTATGACGTGTTATGTGATTACATGTATCGCAGTCGCAGGATCGGCCCTTCTTGATAAGCAATTTCCGTTGCTCGTGTGGTGTATCAAGAGCCTTTTCTTTGTATTTTACTCTCTGGAATAATGGAAACACGATCTAAGATCACGTGTTGTGATAATGGATGACAGTCATCGCCTTCGTTTCCTGTGGCGAGACATTATTGTTACCACTGGTTATACGTTTGAAACGCAGTAATTATAGTGAAATAACCACATTTTAAGAAACCCACAGAAAGGTGTTGTAGTATAAACGCACAGAAAGCGATGTTTTTGTTTTGTTTTCAAAACCAACTAAATGAAATAACTTCTAGAAAAAACCAAATTCAACAAAACTGGACAAAATCTATCAATGAAATTGTTTCTAGAAACACAAAATCAACGGAATGGACAATACCTTAGTGAAATAACACGTCTGTGTGAAAACTTGAAGTCGACGAAATAAATAACAGATGAACAGACATCATAATTTCTTTTAATTAAGAATTGCGGTCTCTTTCATCTGTTATAAAGCAATATTCGCAGTTCGAACATTTTTTTTCATTTTCTTCACTTGCTAACTGCAAAAATTTGGTGTAAGAGCAAATAAAAATGATGAAATATATATATATATTTTTTTATTTTAATTAACGAACACCAGATGCATTTTAATCTGCATTTGCATCTATTAGCCATTTCATATTTGAATTATTATTAAAGACAGACGTACTTGAAAGGAAATTACTACGCTCGTCGCTGGGTTAGAGCAAAATGACTTAATAGACTGAACATTCATCAGACTCAAATAGGTCGTGAAAAATCAGAATAATACTACCGCGAAAATAAAACAACAACAGACTATTTTTATATATAAAGAGAGAATAAACAAAATGTCGATAACAGTGTACAGATTATTAATTTGTCTGGTAAGTTGGAAACATTATCAAAATGATGTCCCAAGGGAAATAATTCAAAAGGCAAGACAAACTCCATTTACCTAAACAGTTTCGATAAAAATAAATCATAAAGTTTGGTCAACTTTAATACAGGTTGTGGAACCCTTAATTATAAAATCTCCGAAATACAAAACTTTTTCCGAGCAGCAGAAATAGTAATATCATGGACTGTTTTTTTTTTTTTTTTTTTTATTGTTATTCTTACACAAACTTTATTTCATAAAAAAAATTTATTTTATGAACATTTTTTAAAAAATAAATTATGAAAAAAAAAAAAAAAAAAAAAAAAATCATGCAGACTTGTTGTATAGGTTGTATATGAAATATAAATGGAATTCATGTTTTAAACTTAGATCCCATTCTCAGTATATTCCTTATATTCCAAACTTTTCCTGTCCCAAACATTTCGGATAAATGATTCTCAAAACTGTTCCGCAGCAGTGTTTGCAGCTAGGTACATGTAACTGGCAAGTTTATGTGCTAGATTTAGTCTTCTTGTTTATTTACTTTCAGAAAAAAAAAAAAAAAAAAAAAACATATTTTTGTTTGTTATATTGGAATAGTGCCAAATGCTTTCCCCAGATCTTTTCAGCTAATTCATGTTACCAGCCTTTTGTAACAAGTCCGTGACGCTGATGTACGCTTTTGGCTTGTTCTGCTTACGCAAACGTTTAACGTCATCAGGTGACGCAAGTCGTATAGATCTGTTAAAAAACACTGGAGCTAATCAATTAACTGTTGTATGAATAAATATTAAATTGTATGAGGAAAAGAAGTACTATAAGCACCCCCTGCAAAAAAAAAAAAAAAAAAAAAAAAAAAAATAAATAAAATAACAAATAAATAAAATAAAATAAAATAAAATAAAATAAAATAAAAAATAAAATAAATAAATAAATAAAAATTTCGCAAAAACCGATTGTTTTCACACATAATTGAATTGGCTTTAGCTAAGTACTACCTTATGATGATATAAAATTTAAAATCCAGGATGGTGAGAAAACGGTAATCTCACAAACGATTTGTTTTTTTCTTTTGTTTTGTTATAATAATAATATTTTAGTGTGTGTGTGTGTGTGTGTGTGTGTGTGTGTGTGTGTGTGTGAGAGAGAGAGAGAGAGAGAGAGAGAGAGAGAGAGAGAGAGATGATACAGTGTTGTGGAATTTTGTTAATTTTTAAAATAAAAATGTCATTCTTTTTCTCTCTTCTTGTTCATTTAAAAAAATATATATATATCAATACGAAAGAACAACAAAAACTGAAAATGATTTCGGAAACGTTTTCATTCATTTCACTACATTAAACAACACACTGAGTATTTACCTACTACAAAACTTTATCATCTGAGGCAGCAGCCAATCAGAGCTACGGAAACAATTAATGTAGGAAATAACAACCAATCACACAGACTTTTAATAACATTTCAACCAATTAAAACTGAGGTTATCACAGACTCAGTAACATGCAGTTCAGAGGACAGGAAGTTGTACAAAATGATTTGTCATTTCCTTAAATGCCCCTTTAGATTAAAATTCCTAATCCATATATATATATATAAATATATGTTTTTAAGTTATTATTACAATTTTTACTTTCTTTTTTTTTCCTTTTTTTTTATTTTTAATACTTTTTTTTTTTTTTTTACATAATAGCTGAATAATAATGAAATTACATATATATAAAAAATTAGACTTCAGATGACACATAAGGATGATATGCAGAGTTTATTTTAGTTGCTGTTAAAGAGAATAATAATGCCTTGTATGCTCTAAGCCAAAATTCATACCGAAAACATCTTTCTGCAAACCACCCGAAATAAAATTCATTTTAAACTGATTTTTTTTTTTTTTTTTTTTTTTGATTTAACAGACTGAGACTGGTTACCAGTCTACTATAAGGAATATGTGAGATAACCAGTCTATTGTACAACTTCCTATTTTCTGAGATGCATAAACCAGTTAGACAGAATGTCATAATTATTGTAATATGCAAATATCTTTTAAAATTTAAAAAAAAATTTAAAAATTTAAAAACCTAAAGAAGTTTTTTCAAAGCACTGTATTGATGCTTATAGTTTAAGTCAGAATTTATAAATACATATGGTTTTGAGTTTTTTCAAATTTCTTAGCATTTATCTACACTTGTCATAGTTCAGTGATCTTTGGCAGACCACATGGTGAACCACTGATTTTTGTGGATTTAATGCAATGATAAAAAATTTCCTTGAGGTTTTGAGATTGAGTTTAGGTAAATCATAACAAGATAATTTTTGTTTTATAGGTCAAATAATAAATTTTAGTTACTGTTTTGAAATTCAGAATCCAAAGATTTCTGATAATTTTAATCAGCTTCTACCACGCCCTAATTATCTTCTATTTAAAAAAAACAAAAGCAAAAGAAACCAAAAATATGTTTTCCTGTAGAATTATCTCCCCTTGAAAACTAAATATGGCTACCCTTTTAGTTCAGTGAATTTATTATGTTACTGTATTAAATTAAATTGTGATCCTTATAACTAAAAAAAAAAAAAAAAAAAAAAAGAAAAAGCATATTACAGTGATTGTGACAGTCTATCCATTTTCAAACTTATTAAATAAATATTACATACAAAATATTCAAATAAAAATGTAATAAATAATTGTTAACAAACTAATAGTTTATATACATGAGCAACAATTGTGACCATTTTATTGTTATTATTATTTTGTTAAAAGCAAATACTTTACACATATATAATAATTTATATCTCTATTTACACAGATTAATCAGTTTTTAAAAATTAACAATCTTCGTTTTTAATTAATATTATTTTATGTTAGAGAAGGAATGTTACTTCTATAAAATAACATTTAATATAATAATGTTTTTGTTTTTTAATTTAAATTATTCAATTTAACATTCCTGAGTTTTGCAATATATTTATAAATTTTTAGATTCATTATCTGAACATATTTTAGTTAATCTGTGTAAATAATTTAACAACAAAATAAAACAACTGGGCTGGAGTGCCTCCATAAACGAAATGAAAATAATAAAATACATTTTAACAATAATTGATTGATAACTGGGAAACATAACTTTTCATTCATTCTTCACTGATAAAATAATATTCACTGAGACAAATAAATAAATAAATAAATAAATAAATAAATAAATAAATAAATAAATAGATAAATTAATAAATAATCAAACAGAAATGACAAACAAACCATAAAGAAAATTAAAATTAAAATTAATTTTCTTTTTCTTTGAGTAATTCTGTGCCAGATGAATATCTGTAAAAAAAAAAAAAAAAAAAAAAAAAAAAAAAAAAAGAAGAAAAAAATGATCATTAAAAAATATCTGTACATGAAATAGATTTCAGATGCAAAACAAATAATTTTTTTATTAATTAAAATATTTTGAATTCTTTTAATAGCTTCTGTTTTAAGTGAACTTTAATTAAATATTTTATTTTTTACATTTTGTTTTTTAAAATTATAATATAGATCCTTTTATGTGACATTTATATTGTGTGCCTTCATTTGTAATAATTCAACACATTTAATACTTAACTCACCTTCTTACTTTGATTTTTGAATTAAAAAAAGCTTTAAAAAAAGAAAGAAAAAAAAAATGAAAATAATAAAACTATCAAAATAACATACACATACAACAGTCTTAAAATACAAAATCTGTACCAAATCAAATTTTTATTAATGTTATCACACACACAATATATAAATATTTAATTAAACATCAAACATTTTGTTAGAATAAAACAAAATTTATTATAAATAAAAGTATTGTGACAGGAACATAACAGATATATAAATCTTGATTTAAAATGAAATACATTTAGAACAACAAATATTAAAATAATGTTTTTGAATTTATCTTTTGTGATATAATATGATGTTAAAATAATATTTAGATAGATTACTTTTTTTTTTTTACAGTGATGTGATATTTAAATACTTTTAATAAGATGTGATAACATACAGCATACATTTTTTTTTTTTTTTAAATTGTTAAACCTAAAGGTGTCTGGGGTGATACATACAAATTGGTCTTTTTTGTACTTCTGTATAATTGTTTTATTTATTAAAGATTCCAAACTTTGCTAATAATAAAGTACAACAACTGTTGATAATTTTTCACAGAGAGACTTCCTTTTTTTTTTTTAAAATAGCATGTTTTTTAATGGACATTTTGGAGCAGTGGACTGAATAGTATAATAGTAGAATAGTGGAATAGTAGAATGAATACTCAATGTGAAGATTTATGAAGGCTCAGCCTTTTGAAGTATCTTAATTATTAAAAACAATAAGAAATAAAAAATAAAAAATAAAAAATAAACACATTAAAACATTTCTTAGCATATTCTCTGTCCAGTCAGTTTTCACCTTTGGTGTGTGTGTGTCTGTGTGTGTGTGTGTGTGTGTGTGTGTGTGTGAGTGTTCAAAACATAATGCATCACAAAAACAGTTTGTAGAATGATTATAACTATATAAACTTGAAAAATTAATTTTAAATAAATAAATAAATTTATAAATTTATAAATAAATGAATAAACAAACAAATAAATAAATGAATAAATAAATAAATAGGTAAATAAATAAATGAAATAAAATAAATGAAATAAAGTAAATGAATAAATAAATAAATGAAATAAATGAATAAATAAATGAATAAATAAATAAATGAAATAAAATAAATGAATAAATAAAAATGAATAAATAAATAAATAAATAAATAAAAAAAACCCATCAAACTAATTTCATTTTCCAGTTTATGCCTAGTTGTTAAATATAGTCTGACAACACTGTATATAAATTACTGGTACTTTTGACTCAGGACTCAAACAACTTTTAACACAGAAATTAAAAATGTATTGTTCATCGAAAATTATTATTTTTATGAGATAAATTCATCAATCATTTAGAAAATTATCATTAATTTCAAGCTAAGAAGTCTGTATATACTATTCACATTGCCTTCCTAATTCTTCTCTGTATAAAAATTATACAGCTTCATTTGCAGATTTTTTACAATCATTTTAAAATTCTGTTGCCCTGTTTAAACATCTCATAGCAGACATACACTTATACTTTAAAATGACAATTTTAATTTTTTCCCAATATGTCCATGTGTTGTAAAAAAAAAAAATATTTAATGTTCAGAAAATTTCTAAGCAGTTACAATACCATGCATCTGTAAAGTTAATAATGGAACATTTCACAATTTCGCAGAAGATCAACAAAAAAAAAGAGAAAGTTATAGATAATCACAAACAAACATGTCCAGCATGTACTTCAGAAAGCATTTTCTTTTTTTTTTTAAAATGTTCTGTTAACAGCCCTTCATTTAAGAAAAACAAACTATTTTGCCGTCTTGTTTGAAAATCAGTGGTCAAAAAAAGAAACTGCTTGCATAGGACTCGCATTTCAAAAAAAAAAAAAACAATAATAAAATCACAAAAAAACACACTGCAAATTAAATTCACAGCTTTCTTCAGTCTGATGATGAGTTGTATTGCAAGACATCCCATTTCAGAATGGTCCATGATGAATCCAGCATAAAAAAAACAACAACACAACACAACACAACAGAACACACACTCTTGTGCATACATGATGTTGTACATTAGCTGTCCATATTTCAAAATCATCTCCCGCATAACTTTATTCCACGCTGATTTTTATGCGGCGACATCTGTCCAGTTTTCAAATACATCACTCATGACACCCAAACATGACACAACAACTGTGTACACTCCAGATGCTTGCTTGCATGACAGGTCATCCTGCTTAGGACTGGGTTTTTTACATCTGCAACAATATTCTCAATATTCCGTTCAGTTTGGACATCAGATTTGTTGAGATGCTATCCAAACTTTGTCACATGACAAACATTTTTTTTTTTTTTTCAAATTTTTCAAATTTTTCAAATTAGTACACTTTGTTTTAAAAAAACCAAGTCTTTTTTTTTTTTTTTTTTTTTTTTTTTTGCTGTTTTACTCTGCCACAAACGTAATTTTTCTCTTCCTTTTTTGAAAACAACTGCACCCCATTTTTATATTCTTTCATTCTTCTCTGTTAACACTCTTAATAGAATAAATGATAAATAAATATGTTAAAATGTTCACTTTATATATATATATATATATATATATATATATATAAAATATATAGATAAGAAGAAAATTCACAAATTTTCTCCCTTGCCCTCTAAACCAGACTTTTTGGGAAAGTGCAATCACTTATCTATCTATCAACCATCTTTCATTTCAGGAAAAAAACGAAACCGGTACAATACCAAAACACTTTCTCCATTATTTACCTTGTATTCACACACCTGCCTTCTTCCTCAATCACATAAATATAATAAATAAAAAAAAAAAAAAAATCCCCCAAAAACATCAGACACAGTGGCGCCCACACACAATCTCTCTCACGTCACTAAAAAAACTGTTAATTCTGCTAAACATCAAAAACGACCTGTTCTGGACGAATACCTGAAGGAGCTACTGTCGGGCGCCTTCGACCCGGAAAACCACACCATGTTCCGTGTCTCCTTCTCCAGAATGTCCGGCACCCATCCTATACTCGACTGGACCATCTTCACCGAGTTCGTGCGGAAGAGGCGCCGCTCAAACTCGATCAGCTGCCGCCAGAAGCCGAAGTTGGGGTAGATCACCGACCGCTTCTGCTTCACGTGCCGGTACGCGTCCTCGAGGTTCTTGTGGTAGTACTTCATGAGGTAGGCGATGCAGAGGCTGGCAGAGCGGCTGACCCCGGCGACGCAGTGCACCAGCGTCTTCCCACCTCGCTTGTGGATCTGGGCGATCTTGTCGCTGACACTGTCGAAGTAGACGGAGAGGTTGGCAGTGGGGAGGTCGTCCACGTGGATCTGGATGCAGTCAATGCCGGGCAGCTGGAGGTTGGGGATGTCCATGGTGCAGTTGATGATGTGCGTGACGCCGAGGCCGCGCATGCGCTCCCCGCTGACGGCTGCGGCGCTGCTGAGGTAGAGGTGGTCGGTGATCTGGGCGATCTGACTGAACATGTTCCGATCCATCGCGTTCAACGTTCTGAAAGAGAAAAGAGAGAGAAAGATAAAAAAAAATAAAAAAAAATTCATTAAAAGTTACAAAAAAAAAAAAAAAAAAAAAATTGTTAAAATTTACATTTAAAAAAAAAAAAAAAAAAAATTTTAAATTTAAAAAAAAAATCAGTGATAATGTGGTAATGATACCAAGTATAATGAAGATAAATAAATAAATAAATAAATAAATAAATAAATAAATAAATAAATAAATAAATAAATAAATAAATAAATAAATAAATAAATAAATAAATAAATAAATAAATAAATAAAATAAATATTTGTTCTGATTGCTTCCCACAAGCAGAAGTCCACAAGAAAACAACAAATATAACAAAAAATGTTTTTGGTTCACATAATCTTTTAAAGATATTCGCTGCTTACAAACGCAAAAAATGGAAATGAGTTACGAAGTCAAGAAACACACAGAGAATGTGAAGAGTAAAAATTTCTCTCTCCTGAAATTGTCAAAACTTGTTTTTGTAATTAATAATACCGTTTCCATAGCGAGAGAACATTTGTAATGGCATAAACACAACTATAACATATTAAACTAAATTAAAATTCAAAATGAAACAGAAAAATGAATTAAAAAAATATATATATACATATACATATATATATATACACAAGTTAAAATAATAAAAATTAAACTTTATAATTGGTTAAAAAAAACAACCCAAAAACAACAACCACAAAACAACCCTGATCCTCAGGATGATAATAAATAATAATAAATAATAATAAATAATAAATAATAATAACAATAATAATAAAAATGAAGATTACGATGTTGATGGTAATTAAAATAATAAACAGCTTTACTGGTCAAAGTTGTTCACACTAATGTACTTAATTAATCAATAGTAAAGTATCCGATTGCTCGGTTTCCATAGCAACTGCGACAGTTTAATGCTAAATGTATTTTTGAAAATGCTAATTATTATTAGGAACAAACTGCTAAAATCCATGGGTTAAACAGAAAAAAATATAAAAAAAATAACAAAATAAAAACATTAAAAGCAAAGATATTAAGATAGGTGAGTTTTGCACCCCTAAGTAAAATGTGGTAATTTTTAAGTTATCATAATAAAGTTAAATAATAACTTCACTTAGTAACGTAGTCATGGAAACAGTAAAAAACAAAGAAAATTCTGTTCTCTGTTATGAAATATGGTGCAGCTAATTGTATTGTGCACCCCCACCCCCCACAGCTATTTGTATTATGATATGGTATGGGGTGGTAGGGTGGTTGGGTGGTGGGTAGGGTAGGGTAATTAAGGGTAGGGTGACAGAAGTAGGGTGGGCAACATTCTCCCAAGCAGATGTTGTGAGTACAACTTGATGCTGAATTCTATGGACAATATGGATTCCTGTTCTCTTAACATTATTTTATTTTATTTGTTTATCATAAAACAAGTTATTAAAGAAAAGACATAAGTAAAACATTTTGATTATTATTAAGTCTTAAATTATTTACAAAGCACTTAATATTTAATAAATTCAGATACTTAAGAAACATTCAGTATATATATATACACAAACACACATACATACATACATACATACATACATACATATATAAATATATATGTAAAAATAAATAAATTGAATACTCTCTGTATTGTTTGCATATTACAGGATCTGTAGCATTAATTTTTAAAAATCATTATTTCATTTTGAAACATCGTGATTAGATTATGTATGTATATACACCGTTCTACTATTCATGAATTAAGGTGCAAACCTGAATATAAGCATACCTATGATAATGAGATCAACAATTATTTACATAACCTGCATAAACCATTACCCGCGACAATGAGGACAAATTTTGTTCCTAAGTTTCAATCAAGTCAATACATACCCACTGGTTAGTTAGTTCCCTGGTCTTTCTCTCGTTCAGTATTTTACAATCCAACGTCACTGACCTTCAACCTCGGCCATTTGCATAATGTGCAGAAAGGTCAGAAAAACGCTGCAGGTAACTTTAACACTAACTTAACAACAAAACCAAATAACAAAACACACCCTCGCGCTCCAGAATTCACACATCAGGTGAGTATATACTAAGGAGGGGTGATTCAATCCAATCAGACATGCTGCAGCATCAGTGATACACAAGTTCACTGAATTGAGTAACAAGCATCTTCTCACTGCAGCTAAATCAGAAAAACAGAGCAACAAGAATAAAAATAAAAAAACCCCAGAAATTTCACTGAGTACCAACAATAGCCACTGTCCTCCTGTTGTCTGCTCACCACAAAGACCACAAATCAAAAACGTGTCAATGAGGGCTAAAAAAGGTTAACATTATTATTAAGAAGATTAACTCTCTGCTTTTCATTAACAGTGGATATTGTTACTAGAGAAAACTGGGGCTGTTTTTTTTTTTTTCCCCCTGCTGTGAGTATTTCTGGCTGTTAGCCAGATCACTTTTGAAATAAATAAAAAAAAAAAAAAAAATAAATAAAAAAAAATAAATAAAAATAAATAAAAAATAAATAAATAAATTAAAAAATCTCCTGGGTGTATTTCTGCAGTATATTCTCTAAATAATGCATGTTACCTGTGTGTGTGTGACTGTTTAAGTCAGTCAGTGTGATCTGCAGATTGCCTGAGCTGAGTTTTTTTTTTATTTATTAGAAACTGCACTACACAGCTCTGTTGTTAACGAGTGGCTCGCTCAGACAAGTTCATCCAGTAGTAATAATTTAGCAGTGGGACCAAGCACAATTGTGTTAAATATAATCATTGATAAATAATAATAATATTATTAAGGATACTAGTACTACTACCACTCCTTCTACTGCTACTATTGTTGCTACCATTGTTAATAATAATGATAATAATAAAAGTATATATATATATATATGTACACACATGTGTATATGTATACAATGTATATGTGTACATATGTGTATATGTATGTATGTATGTATTTATGTATGTGTGTGTATGTATGTATGTATGTATGTGTGTATGTGTGTACGTATGTAAGTATGTATGTGTATGTATGTATGTATGTGTGTGTGTGTATGTGTTTGTGTATGTGTGTATGTATGTATGTATGTATGTATGTATGTGTGTGTGTGTTTGTATATATGCATTTGTGCATGCATGTGAGTGAGTGTGTGTGTGTGTGTGTGTGTGTGTGTGTGTGTGTGTGTGTGTTAAACAAAAATATAAATATATATTTCAAATTTAAAGGAGCAAATCAAAATAATCAATGACTCCACAGCAAACACTGCAAGACATCTTAAAGTATATTTCTATCAAGATTTCAACCATATTAATTTGAAAATACAAGAAAAAGAAAAAGAAAAGAAAGCTGATACTGCAATACAATTCTCACCATCATTAATTAACTGCAGCAGATCTTTTTTTTTTTAAAAGGACCTTCCCCTGGGTAGAAAGAGCAAACGTCTTGGCTTTTAATATGTCAAGTTATTGGACAATTGCCGGAAAGGAAAAAAAGGCTAAAAAAATAAATAAAAACCCCAGTGGGAGTAATTGATCATACAGAAATTATTAGTCACCGTGACCACTGAGCTGAGTCAAAGTTAATGCAATAATAACATGTCTGTCTTAAACACACGAAAGAGGCTAGCAAAAAAAAATAAAAAAAATAAAATAAAACTAAGAAGTAAAAAAAAAAAAAAGGTAACATGTAATTTAATGGAAAAAATAAATAAAAATAAAATAAGTACAATTTCTTTTCTGTTTGAGATTATGATAGATGAGGTGGACCGTAGAAGCTGTTGTGAATTACTGGAGGCTGAAAAAAAAAAAAAAAAACCACACACAATTTCCTGAACAATCCATGGAACCATGGCAATGTCTCTCAATTTGTACTGTGCCACTGTTTAGGTTTTGAGTGTGGGTTTTGTTATTGTTATAATATACACTGTGTTTGGCAGCCGATAATGACTACTTCATAGATCCGTTCACATCATGTGGAAATATTTTTTATTTTTTATATAAACCTTTTAGAAGTTGAGAGAGAGAGACAAATGCATAGGGGGAGAGAGAGAGAGAGAGAGAGAGAGAGAGAGAGAGAGAGAGAGAGAGAGAACGAAAGAGAGAGATAGAACGAAAGAGAGAGATAGAGGGAGAGAGAGGGAGAGAGAGAGAGAGAGAGAGAGAGCGATAGAGGGAGGGATAGAAAGAGAGAGAGAAAGAGAGAGATAGAGGGAGAGAGACAGATAGAGAGAGAGAGAGAAAAATACACAGTGAGAAAAAAACAGATTTTGTTAAAATAAGTTAACTATGATTATTACAAAAAGAAAATAATAAAAAAAATATTTTGTCCCACTATTTTATTTTCAAACATTTATACATTTGATATAAATAAACATAAACACCCAACAACAACAACAACAACCACAACAACAAAACACAAGCAAACAATAAAAACCTATACACGATCAATATGAGAAAAGCCAATGTAACATAAACAGACAAATCAATTACTCACATTTTGTTTTCGTGAAGCCCGTCTTCACCTGAACCAACAACGACAACGACAACAACATCAACAACAACAACAACAACAACAACAAACACCGATATTATTATCCGGGCGGCGCACAACTACAGCTGCAGGCTACACCTTCTAAACTGACAGCAGCATCAACAAGCCAGCTAGCAAGTTAGCACATCAGGAAATGTATATTATACATCGGTGTTTACAGTATCCCAGGTCAGCTGTACTGAAAACACAAAACAAAACATTCCTCCACACCGAAGCAAGCTCTCAACTAATCTGCCAGGCAAGTTCTGTAAGACTGGAACCAGCAACAGCAGCAGCAGCACACACACACACACACACACACACACACACACACACACACACACACACACACACACACACACACACAGACACACACACATGTCTGAGTCATAAATCAACTGTTTTAAGTCAATATACCTGTTATAAACAACAACAACAACTCTTATAAGAGAGAGAGAGAGAGAGAGAGAGAGGCTGGATTCTCAGTAGAGCAGTATGAACGTTCATTAACAGTATTCAAATCATTCTGTTTGTTTACTACTGTAAACAAAATTTTTTTTTTTTATTATTATTTTTTTTTTTAAAGAGGATGGATCTGGTGTAACAGTATGAATATTTAATTAATTCTGTTTAATATCACAAATGATCAGTGTTTTAAAGATGAAAACCAATTTTTTTTTTTTTAAATTAATAATATTAAAAATGTTTGCGACAACAGTGTGAACATATTCACAACAAGTAATTTTATTCCATTTTTTTTTTTCTGTTAGCTATTTTAAGCATCAGTTGTATTTGAAGATGAAGCCATCACATTTTACCACTGACACTAACAACAAGTGAATATTAAAGGTGTCATACTGACATATTGACAATAATTGTCTTAAAGCAGTAGGGTTTGCATTTCAAGACTGATGAAAATAAATAAACGACAAAGATGTCTATGATGATAAATTTTAGTATATCAACAAGGCATCAAGCTGTTTTAAAGATGAATTAAAAAGGAATTTAACACAGATGAAAATAACAAACAAACAAAATATTAAAGGTGATGGTGATACAACATGGATATCAACACATCTATGCTGAATATTTAACTCTGCATATTGTCTACTTAAAACAACAACTAACTATATTAACTGCTGTTTTTTTTCTTCTCTTCTTGTATTCCACGTCACTGAAAACTGACAAAATGATGGATTAGTGAACAATGAAGAATTTAAACATTCTCTTTAATGTTAGTTATTTTTGGTGCCAGCACACGAACATGATCCTCAGTCGAGTATGTAATTAATTCTACCCGTAGCCTGAAACAAACAATAACTATACATATGCATATATAAATATAAAGTGAATGGACAATCCTCACAGAATTAGAAATAACAAACTATGTGGTGTATTAAAGGTGATGTCTAAACTCAGTGGGATTGTCACCTGAGTTAAGTATTTAATTAATTATACCTGTTACCTGTTAAAAAAAAAAAAAATGAAAAAATAAATAACTGTATTGTGTATGTAAGATGAACAGGCAGTAGCACATGCATGGAATTTGATATAACAGATTAAGTGATGTATTAAAGATGAAATCTAAAGATAATCAATGTGACGTATTTAATCAAAACCCTAAGTTGAGTACTTAATTTCTTTTACCTGTTAGATGTAACAAAAAATAATTGTTGTATATATATATATATATATATATATATATACATGTGTGTATGTATATACATATATATATGTGTATGTGTGTGTGTGTATATATGTATGTATATATGTCTGTGTGCATGTGCGTGTGTGCATGTGTGTGTCTAAGGTGAATAATTGACTGCACTGGCAGCATGAAATTTGAAATAACTAAGTGATGGCTTAAAGACCATGCCTACAAAACCCTGAGTCACATGTTTAATTTGTTCCACCTATTATCTGCAGTAAACAATGACACGATTGAGCTCTGTGAACTGTGTGTATATTAAAGGTAATGTACATGGACAAAGGAACCTAGACATAATCAAAGCCCAAAGTCAAGTACTTAATCCTTTCAACTAAATAACAGCTGTATTGAAATCGCAGTCTGATAAAAACACAATGTGACTTTTTGGCTACTATTACAGACATCAAGAGAAATATGGAATGTTCAGTGAAGAAAAACTAACACAGCATATAACTGCTACTAACTGTCACTGGTTTTATATACACTGAAATAAGTATGGGAAATATGGAACAACAAACAACATGATGTATTAAAAAAAATATTATATTAGGAGTTATTAGCTGCATAAAATAAAATCTACCTTCTAACAAGACTGTGTGTCAGGTTTTTACAGTTAGCTTGTTATAACTATCAAGTGTATATATATCTAAGATCCTGGCTGTATATTCTGCACTGCTTAGAGAATATCAGCAAACTACATGACGTTCTATAAACGGACGCAGACATTAAAGGTATTAACTTGCCAGTAAGTCAAGTATTTATTAGTAAAACAGACTGAACTAATGATGCTGATTACTTATGTAAACCCTGAAGAAAAATAATACTGCACAGTGATATATATATACATCATCAGTGCAAACAAAATCCTTGGTCAAATGTGTGACCCATCACACTGAATCTGGTCTTAAGACAAACAGGAAAGCATTGAGCTTTAGCCAACAATAGTGGAGTAACACACACACATACACACACACACACAAAAATGTGTTTTATATACAACTTATCTCTTTATCCAGTGATGGAATTGATAGATATTAATCCTAAGGAGTGATTTAGAGGACTTAAATGAACATTGTTGTTTGCTTTTTTGCACAGAAACAGTCCAACTTGTTCAAATTAAACAAATTAAATGTGACACCAAAATGAAGCTTATGGAGTCACATATATGAAAACCTTTACAACTCAAAAATGTGACTTGAGACCTGTTTTCATGTGAGTGGTCACTCATTTTACTTTAATTCTAACAGCTTGTTGTTATAAATAATCGTGTTTGGGAAGCTGGCTGCATGGTGATCTCAGAAGTATGGAATAAAGAAAAAAAAAAATAATGTCTGATAGCTGATACCTCATCACAAAGGAATCGTTATGTCAACATGGACTGTGAGTCATTCCTAACTTTATATATATATATATATAATGAATGAATGTGTTGAAGATGCTGTCTAAACATTTTATATGAAGCGATAAATGATAAACAGCTGATTACATGATGATTTACTGAAAATGATGCATGGTTACAGGGAAAGATCAAATATTGGGTAACTGGGTATTCAAAGACTATTTATTTACTATTCAGTATGTACGAGAACACTGAAAACAATCATTTTTATTTTCTTTAGTATTGATTAATTTGTTAAATGATCAACACTATATTAATGAACTTGTTAAAAGGTGAATGCTATTTTAATTAACTTGTTGAACGGTTAATATTATATTAATTAACTTATTAAATAGCCAGCACTATATTAATTAATTTGTTAAATGGTTAATATATTATTAATTATTCATTAAATGGTCAACAATATATTAATTAGTTTGTTAAATGGTTAATACTATATTAATTAACTTGTTAAATAGTCAACACTATATTAATTAATCTGTTAAATGGTGAACACTATTTTAATTAGCTTGTTAAATGGTCAAAACTATATTAATTAATTTCTAAATGGTTAACACTATTTTAATTAATTTGTTAAAGGGTTAATACTGTATTAATTAATTTGTAAAATGGTCAACACTATTTTAATTAACTTGTTAAATGGTTAACACTATATTAATTAACTTGTTAAATGGTCAATGTTATGTTAATTAATGTGTTAAATGATCAACACTATCTTAATTAACTTATTAAATGGTCAATACTATATTAATTAACTTGTTAAATGGTCAACACTATTTTAATTAATTTGTAAAATGGTCAACACTATTTTAATTAACTTGATAAACGGTCAACACTGTATTAATTAATTTGTTAAATGATCAGCACCTTATTAATTAATTTGTTAAATGATCAGCACCTTATTAATTAATTTGTTAAATGATCAGCACCTTATTAAATGGTCAACACTTACATTAATTAACTTGTAAAATGGTCAATACTATATTAATTAATTTCTAAAATGGACAATACTATTTTAATGAACTTGTTAAATGGTCAACACTATTTTAATTAGCTTGTTAAATGGTCAGTACTATATTAATTAACTTATTAAATGATCAACACTAATTAATTAATTTTTTAAATGGTCAACTCTTATATTAATTAAATTGTAAAATGGTCAACACTATATTAATCAATTTCTAAAATGGACAATACTACTTTAATCAACTTGTTAAACGATCAACGCTTATCAGTGCACATGCATCTGTCTTTCTGACTTACCAAGCTCGCATTTCAACCGAACATTCCATCAAACCAAGGCCACGCAAACCACTACACCACACCACTGGCTGTTTTGAAGATGCTGGGGCTGTTAGGCAGACAGACAGAGAGGTAAGGAATGAGGAAACTGTGAGAATTCCTCCTGAACTTTCCCTGACTCTGGAACTGTATCTTCTTTGTATCAGTGTGTGGAACAACACCAGCAGATGACCTTCCACACGCTGGTTATACAGCAGAACATTCCAGATCAGACACTTGTTACAGTGTGAGAGGGGAGGGAGGGGAAAAACATTTTTTCCAGAACACATGTGTTCTTCAGTATGGGAGAATTTTGGAGAGACAAGAATAAATAGCAGCATCAACATGTGTGGGGACGAAGATAGGAAGGGAATAAATAGCATCAGCTATTGTTATACATGCATTTGTGAGGGAGTGTGTGTTTGAGTGAGTACAAATGGCATGTAGATAACAGCAATTTCAGAAGGGAAAAATGTACTATAATAAAGAAAAATGTATTATAATAAAGAAAAATGTATTATATTAAAGAAAAATGTATTATAATATATATACACACACAAACATACAAAGAAAATTGTATTAAAATAAAGAAAGGTTATTACAATAAAGAAGATTGTATAAAGATAAAGAAAATTTATATTGTAATAAAGAATATTAAATTTTAACAAAAAAAACTATGTTAATAAAGAAAATATTATTTCATAAAAAACAATATTAATAGAGAAAATATTATTTTAATATGAAAACAGAATATTAATAGAGAAAATACTATTGTAATAAGAAAACAGAATATTAATAGAGAAAATATTCTTTTAATAAGAAAACTACAATCAAGAAAATGTTATTTTAATACATAATTTTCATACCCACTGCTTTTTAATCTAACCGATCAAACCAACAATACTGATTATCAAAACATTTTTTTTGTTAATGGAGACAAAAACCAGAGAAAATTACTTCACACAAAAATTTAAAAGATTTAAAAAAACCTTCCAAAACGATTGCAGGAGAAAAAGAAAAATCACAGAAAATCACAAACAATGCTTCAGCTTTGGCTTTTCATTGTCGTTGTACGCTTGCAATAATTAATAATCGAATTGCAGCAAAGTGAGTTAAACCACAGAGTTGCAGGGTTTTGCGTGGACCTGTGACAAACAAATGAGTATCGCAGACACACTTTACTGGGAGAAGGAACAAGCTGTTCGCACGAACCTGAGCTGGATACATTTAACTGATTGCCTGCATCGCTGAAGCAGATGGGATAAATAATGCATTAGGCTTCTTCGGGCTGTGAATATTTTTTCCAGCAGTCAAAAGATTTAGAAATGAGATGACAAACATGTATCAAAATAAAATAAAATAAAAAATAAAAAAAATAAAATGTAAAATAAAAAAAAATAAAAAAATAAAATAAAATAAAATAAAATATAAAAATGAAAATATATTTAAAAAATAAAAAAAAAATAAAAAATTAAATTAAATAAAAAAGTAAAAAAAATAAAAAAGTAAAAAAAAATGTTAAAAAATTGTTTTTTAAAAAATCAGTAAAGAAAGCTGGAATGTCAAATATGATTTTATAATCTATTATTAACAACAGAAATTGAATTATTTGTATGAGAGATGAAAAAAAAAAGAAATGTTTATTAAATTATTTATATCTTGCATAGCTTTACATTAAACTGACTGTGGTGTCATGGAAACAGGTTACTGATTAGGATGTCACTGGATCAAACTTTGTCAACAGACGCTTTGGGCTTTTTCCCCATTCCAGCCAATATCTCATGGGTGGTTTTTCAAAGGCTGTGGTATGTACTGTCCTGTCTATACAAAGGTGCAAGCAAATTATTTTCGTTTAGGAACACAAAAGTATATCATGACAAGTATTTGTTTTTCCCTTTTCTCTCATAATAAGAAAAACATAAATGTTTAATTATCAAAACTTAAACATTGGTATGTGATGTCATAAAACAAACATAACAAGGACAGTTATGGCTAACAGGCTACTGATGAGAATTGATCCCAGATCTTTTAATTTTACCACTGTGTTTTGCCCTTTTTCCAGTGCATGAACTATTGAAAGCAAAATAACTTAATTTTATTAAAAAAAAAAAAAAAAAAAAAAAAAAAAATGCCACTGATCTAAGTCTCAAACTTTCTTCATCTTAAATAATATTAATTTTAACCAAGACAACTTAATTTTAAATATTATTTCCACAGCAACATTTATCGATTCATTGTGTCAAGTAAAGTAAATTATTTGTGTTATGTAACTCTTAATCACAAATGACACATTTCTGAGTTAAATAACTGATGATAAAAATAAAACTCTTTGCATAATATAACCCACAAAACATCACAATCTGTTTAATAATTCATAAAACACTAAATTCTTTGATTTATATAACCCACAAACCATTACAATCTATGTTAAATAATTCATGCAATACTAAATTCTTTGATTTATATAACCCACAAAACATCAAAATCTATGTTACATAATTCATGAAAACACTAAATTCTTTGTGTTTATAACTCACAAAACACCATCTTTGTTTGTTCTGGGTTTTTTTTTTTTTGCTCCCCACCACCAAATTTCTTTTTTTTTTCTCCCCACCACCAAATTTCTTTGTGTTGTTACAACACATTATTACTATCACATTGTTGATCTGTCTTTTTCTCTCCCCACCACCAAATTTCTTTGTGTTGATACAACACATTATTACTATCACACTGTTGATCTGGACACTCAAACACTTCCACTGTGTTGTGACGTCTGCTTAGTCAGTGACTGGGAGTCAAGTGAGGAAATTACTTCCTTGCGTCTGCAGGAACTGATGCTGTGATAAATGTGCAGTGTTTTACATGATTATCACTTACACCCAGTCACAAAGTGTTTGTCTGTGACACTGCGAAGGTTAAATGATGCTGTAACACAACATGCAGGACATCTCAAATTACCACGTCTGCATTTCAAATAGATTTTTTTTTTTTTTTTTTTTTTTTTTTTTACTCTCCATTTTTCTCCTGAAGAACATTGATGTGATACTTATCACTTTTTACAAAAGAATGTTGTATAAATTTTTTTTTTTTCATGTTAATTTAAAAGGCAACTCTACAGAGTTATTTAAGGCAAAATGGTGGGTGTTGTTTTATTACAAATTGCGAAAATGATGGTAGTAATAGTTATGGTAATAATAAAAGAAATATAAATAATAATAAAGCAGGTAGCAGTAGCAGTAGCAACAGCAGTGGTAATAATAATAGTAATAATAATGATAATAATAATAATAATAATAATAATAATAATAATAATAATAAATAGAAGAATGACCTAACAAATAATATATAAATAAATAATAACAATAAAAATATATTATAATTTTTTTTTAGTACAATTACTTCTAAATAAAAATCAAGGGTTGCATTAAATCTTTGGAATAATAAATAACTGAAAAGTGATTTTTCAAACCAACATTACTTAAGCCAGCATCTTAAACCATTTAGCTAACTGACAAAAATAATAACAGTAATAAAAAATGAATAACAATAAGAAAAAAACTATATATATAATGAAAAAAAAAAATAATAATAAAATAAAATAATAATATATAGAAACAAAAGCATAAAAACAAAATGAAGATTTAAATAAATAATTAATCACTATATTATTCGTCATTTTCTTTCTGCTTAACCAAGACGAATCAATCATACGCTCAACAAAACACTTCCACATCATCATAAAAACAACAAACAAACAAACAAAAATATTAATTCAAAAATTTACCAAAAAAAAAAAAAATAATACATATATACATAAATATACACACATTTTTTTACATACAACACTGACAACTGTTATATTAACCGATGAAGAAAAACAGAGTCTGAACAAACAGCATCAGAAGATGAAGAAGAAACATAAGACACAGATCGTTCATCCAGTAACGTCTGATTTTGAATTCGGTGTCCTGCGAGTACACACTGGGGACCATTCCTACAACGTGTGGCAGCAGCTGCACACTCGAGACACCTCTCAGTTCCTCCTCAAACTGCACCAGACTCTTCCAGAATCCGTAGTTAGGATAAATGCCCTCTCGCTTCTTCGACACAAAGTCAAACGCCTCTTTCAGCGACATTCTGTGGTGTTTGACGAGGTAGGCTAGACACACGCTGGCCGATCGGCTGACCCCAGCGACGCAGTGGATGATGATGTTTCCACCCGCCTGGACGGTGTTGTGGATGTGGTCGACGAGGTAGTTGAGGTGCGGGGTGAGGTCTTCGTCAGAGGAGTCTCGCAGACCGACTTTCAGACAGTGCTGCAGGGTGACTGGGTACTCCAGATCGGACAGCTCTCTGGCTAGGTTCAGGGTATGTGTTATCTTGTAGTCCTCCAGGAGTGATTTGTTAGACACTGCTTGTATTCCGCTCAAGAACACGTGTTCAGTTATTGCACATATCTGTTTTGTGTTTTTGTGCATGTTGACTGTTTTAAAATGAAACTTCCTCAAAATTTATCAACAAATGTGAATTTGTCAAAAGTATTTCTTAAATTTTATTAAAATACTCAAGTAAGTTCTTGATAACTGATCCCTTTTTTTTTAAGAAAGAAAGAAAAAAAATACTTCCATTGAAATAAATTTGTATTATTAATATTTTTAAAAACCTTTTTTAAAAAATAACTGAATAAAATGAGAAATAAAAATGAAAAACAGAAGAAATAAAATACCTTTGTGTAATATCAGTTTAAAAAAAGCACAACAATGCTATATACTAAAAATGTAGAAAAGTCTACAATTTAACACTGACAAATAATAATTTAGTAAATCTAAAAAAAAATATTAAAAAAAACGTAAAAAAAGATAATGGAAAAAAAAAAGAACACTGTAATTATATTGAAAATATGTAAATAAAAACCTGCTTTACTTTTTCTATACCACTAATAACTAGAGAACAGTATGCACATTTTCAGAAGCGTTATTTTAAGTGTTTCAGTGAACAAATAACTCAATAAATACATTTCACGGAGACAAACGAAAAAAAACACAGATTAATTTGTCTGTTTCTGGATTCTATCATTTCTTAACAATATTAATAAACAATGACAAGTCTGCAGCCATTTTCTTTTCTTCCTTGTGTGTTTTCTTGCCTAGAAAAGAGAAAAACACTTGACACTAGACTCAGATATTCTTAACTTTTCTTTTCTTTTCTTTTTTTTGGGACCAACAGTTACGAGACTAAGTTCTTTTTACCTTTCTTTTCTTTTTTTTGGGACCAACAGTTATGAGACTAAGTTCTTTTTACCTTTTTTTTCAAATTTTTTTTTCTCAGATTTTTTTTCTTTTCACACACTCTGTAGACATTCCTTTCAATTCCACAGAACTTGGGTAGTAGATGTAGTAGTAGTAATAACAGTACATTCACAAAATGCCTAAGCTTCTATTCAAATGGAATGAATCAGTTAATAGAACATTCTGATCAGTAGGACACACACACACTAATGTGTTTTTAACATGAATGGGGTTTGCACCAGTCAACATAGCAGTGACGTGGTTATATTAGCAGACATTTTGTATGCAGACGACAACAACAGTGACGTGGCCGGCTGCCATGCTGGACAGTGTGATGTGGAACTGACCAGGTCACAGGTCATGTGGAACTGACTGACAGGTATACCGAACGGTCCTGACATTAAACTGTACGAGAGTCAAACTGGATGTAATGGTTTAAGTGTCATTATAACACATTGGCAAACAGTGTAGTAAATGAAGGATATTTTACTTACATACACATACACATATATATGTTATTGTATGGAGTCTTTGTACACTGAGCTAATTTATTTGAGAACAGATGTATGACCACCTCTCAAAAAACAGAACAGCACAAAAGTTAAAGTGCAAGGTAAAGAGTAAGTGGCCTGCAAAATCAGTCTTAACCAATGGGCTGCCACTGGGCCATTTTAGTTAGCTGTTTATCAAAGCAAGTGGAATGTGCTGTTCTGTTTATTGAGAGATGAATATATAAGATTATTATTTATTACTTTAATATGATCTCTATCTAGCTTAAAGGGCTGGTTTGAGGGAAAGTTTTCGGTCTTAACCAGTGTTTCCAGTCTGCCATTTTAGTCAGTTTTTTTTGTTGTTATCAAACAACATGGATTGTGCTGTTCTGTTTACTTAGAGGTGAATACATAACAGTATTATTTACTGTTCTAAGAAGGAGCTGTCTGCAGCTTAAGGGCTGAATTGAGATAAAATGATCAGTATTAATGGATGTTCCCAATATGTTATAATATTCACTTGTTTATCAAACAGTATGGTATGTGCTGTTCTGTTTATTGACAGGTGAATACATAAAATTAATTTTGTCCATCTCATCACAGACCTGTGTGTTGTTAAAGGTTAAAGTGCAGATCTGTGAGATTAACAGGTCACAGGATCAATCCTGCTAATGTTTACAATTTACCCATTTCCTAATCTAGCCTGTGTCCCTGTTGATTTATTAAAAACCATGGAATGTACTGTTGTGTGTGATGGAAGGTGCACAACATTTCGCATATCAAAAAATGTGATTAATGTTGATGTGACAAAACAAAATTATTTTCTCATATCATCTTTATAATATTAAGAATGATTTGAGATGTCATTAGACAAATGTTCATTAATTCACTGATTATTGACATTAAGAAAGTCTGCATGCAAGGAAGTCATCAAACAGGCACTAGAGACAGTGATAAAATTTGCATTTGAGGATCAGACAATGAATAATAATAAAAACTGAAAAAAAGTAGTAATAAAAATATTAATGGGAAAAAAAAAAAAATGAATAACTGCTGTATGAAAACAAGGCTGAAAATTATTATTATTTTTTTTTTTTTTATTTATTTAAAAAAATGCTTGCTGAAATACCAAATTAAAAGTCTAAAATATTTTTGGGTCATGATATTACAGAAATTTTAAAGAAACAAAAAAACCAAAAAAAAACCAAATTAAACACTCAGATTTTTATTAAATTTATAAATCTGCGCTGTAGCATATAAATGACTGCCCAGATTGCCGTGACATTTAAAACAACACTGCATGTATTTCTTAACACAATGGGAAACCGAGTGCAATGGTGCAAACAACCTACCTCCACCCCCCACCCTTGCCTCCTCCCCTCCACTCTAGATCTCCCGGCAGATTATCACTAGCTAAATCACGGCGTGTCAAAAAAAGGAATTGTTTAAATATTGAATTAATTGCTAAACCTGAAACACATGCGAATATCCATATATATATATATTTTTTATTATTATCAATTTTGTCAGTCATGACAGAGACAAAACAGGCTGCAGTTTGTATTTTTGATGTCTTTAAAAAAAAAAAAAAAAAAATATGGTAAATAAATAATTGTAAAACAAAACAAAAGAATTGGATATATAAATAAATATTAAAATTTAATAAAATACTTTTAAAAAAGAATAAAAATAATGATCATTATCATAATAAAATAAATAAATAAATGTACAACAACAACAACAACAAAACAGTGCAATAACCAAATGAAATATATTACAAAATTCCAAAACTTTTTCTCTAAATGAAAATACTTGACAGTAAAAGGAAAACAATACTGTTAGGACTAAATTTCCTCAAGTCACATGCCCCCCTCCATACACACACACAAAATAAAAATTCCAAAACCTATTCTCCAAATGAAAATAGTTGCAATAAGATGACAGTGAAAAAAAACAAAAAAAACAATACAGTTAGATCTAAATTTCCTCAAGTCATACACACACACACACATACAAAATAAAAATTCAGAAACGTTTTCTCTGAATGAAAATGGTTGCAATAAGATGTCAGTAAAAAAAAACCACAATATTGTTAGACATAAATTTCCTTAAGTCACACACACACACACACACACACACAAAATAAAAATTCAGAAACCTTTTCTCCAAATGAAAACAGTTGCAATAAGATGACAGTAAAAAAAACAAACAAACAATACAGTTAGATCTAAATTTCGTCAAGTCACACACACACACACACACACACACACACACAATCAATAGCAGTGCCGTACTTTATCCACGTGAAGGCTTTTGTAAAATTAATCAGATCACTGGAGAGTTGGGTTTGTTGTTGGTTTTTTGTAAAATTAATGAAGTCGCATGAGATGGAAGACATGCGAGGAAGTTTAATAAAAACCTGACATGCAACGAAATCAAAGAGAAGAAATTTGAGAAACCAGTCAGTCAGTCTCGTGAAGGAATCGGATGGGGAATATTTAAACTGGGGAGTTTGTGTATTAAAAAAACAACAAAAAACCCCTCAAAACCCAGCACATTTTGCACTTTGATTTGATTCCACTGCTGTCAAGGGTAAATCGTATTAATTCTGTGTGATGACAATACGTCACTTTTTTCAGCATCTGTAAATTCTTACAAGATACAAAATAATCAACCTTGGTAAAGTCAAAATCATAATGATATTAGTTATTAATGACTATTAAATAATAAAAAAAAAATGTTCACAATGTAAAACCTCAGAGCCAGTCAATGCATATTTTAGTTCGAAGCTCTGGGCAGATGTTAAAAATAGAAGTATCAGTATGTGATATGTTGCATTTAAAGTCTAAACCATACTTTATCAGTTTTGTATGACTATAATATGTCATTGTAACCTCTGAAACTTTCAATATGTATCTTGTTATGAAGAACTGGGGACATCTTTAAAAGGTTATGTCTGGTATGTCTTACACAATGATTGATTTGAACTATAGTAAAGTCTAAATAATTTAATTGTACTTGTTTTATATTTGACACATCATACTTCAAGAACTGTGTATGATCTGAACTACATTAAAGACTAAATCATATAATTGTACTAGTTTTATATTTGACACATCATACTTCTAGTACTGTGTATGATCTGAACTACAGTAAAGTCTAAATCATATAATTGTACTAGTTTTATATTTGACACATCATACTTCTAGTACTGTGTATGATCTGAACTACAGTAAAGTCTAAATCATATAATTGTACTAGTTTTGTCTGTGACACATCATACTTCTAGTACTGTGTATGATTTGAACTACATTAAAGACTAAATCATATAATTGTACTAGTTTTATATTTGACACATCATACTTCAAGAACTGTGTATGATCTGAACTACAGTAAAGTCTAAATCATATAATTGTACTAGTTTTATATTTGACACATCATACTTCTAGTACTGTGTATGATCTGAACTACAGTAAAGTCTAAATCATATAATTGTACTAGCTTTGTCTGGGACACATCATACTTCTAGTACTGTGTATGATCTGAACTACAGTAAAGACTAAATCATATAATTGTACTAGTTTTGTGTGTGACACATCATACTTCTAGTACTGTGTATGATCTGAACTACAGTAAAGTCTAAATCATATAATTGTACTAGTTTTGTATGTGACACATCATACTTCAAGAACTGTGTATGATCTGAACTACAGTAAAGTCTAAATCATATAATTGTACTAGTTTTATATCTGACACATTATACTTCTAGAACTGTGTATTATCTGAACTGCATTAAAGACTAAATCATATAACTGTACTAGTTTTGTCTGTGACACATCATACTTCTAGTACTGTGTATGATTTGAACTACAGTAAAGTCTAAATCATACAATTGTACCAGTTTTTCTGTATTGAACAGTGATTAAACCAGACTGTTGTACAGACTGAACTTTTCAACAACATTAGTTATGCTTGAAGATCATATGTCACCATGTTCATACTGTAATCTCTTAACTAAATCAATATATATTTATAAGCTCAACATTAACATCAACCTTTTCATTTAGATTTTCATTTTTCTGTCTTTTGTTTAATGGTTTATGTGATGATCTTTATTCCTGGCTTGGGAGTTGGATTTTGTAATTAAATATTAGCAGAAGTACATAATTAAAAACAGCAGAACATGATCATCTTTTGTTTTCTCTGAATATTTATCCGGCTTGAAGAGAGATTTGGTATGTCCAGGATTAGCATTTTGATTATTATTATATTGGAAGTTATAAAACTTTTCTAATTTAGAAAAAAGAAAAAAAAATACTCATGAATTGGTATTAACTGACCATTCTGATGGATTCAAAAATAAAAACTCTTTTTACAATCTTTAATACAGTTACAAAAAATCAGTGATTAAAAAATAGGAAAATTATTATACAATATATTTGGTGCCTGATTTGATGATGTATTTTCATCATCATCATTATTATTATTATTTGTTTTTTTACGGGGTTGGGTGGGGGTAGCTGTTTTATGCTTTAAGTACAGGTCCAATTCATTTATTTCTATTTTGGTATAATAATAATTAATAATAATAATAATAATAATAATAATAATAATAATAATAATAATTGTTGATGGGTTTTTAATTTTTCTTTCTTCTTAGTTATTTAGTTACATTTCACACAAGTATTTAAGTAACAAAAAAATTCAATCTCCTATAAAATACATTAATTTCGAATTTTAATATTTTTTTTTTCTTCAAAAATTTCTCATAAATGAAATATGCTTCCTGACTGACTTACTTGCATGTGTGTTAAACTGTGAAGCACAGCCGACTCTTTCCTGGGATTTTTTACTTTACAATGCAGACACAGAGCTCATTGTTGTGTCGTGATATGAACATTTGCCGTGTTCTATTCATTAAATGCCACCAGCAGAACAGTTCCACCAGTGACACACAGCAACAAATAAAATATTTAAAAACTCCCATGTGATGCATATTCTGACGTTTCAAGCACTTGAAATAGATTTGAAGTGTGTGTGTGTGTGTGTGTGTGTGTGTGTGTGTGTGTGTGTGTGTGTGTGTGTGCATTTCTATAAATATATATTGAACATGTATGCAGTCTGTTTTATGTCTATGTATGTATATGTGTGTGTGTGTGTGTGTGTGTATCTATATGATATGTGTTATTGAAATATTTGTTGTTTTTCTTTGTTTTATGTCTCTATGTCTGTATGTCTGAGTGTACATGTGTTTGCATGTGATATTATAACTGTATTGTGCATATATGTGTTCGTTTATGTCTATATGTCTACATGCAAGTATGTTTTATATTTCATGTATATATGTATATAAGTGTTAAAGTGCATGTGTACGTGTGTGTGTGTGTTACTATAAACACATGTTGAGCATAAATTTATGTCTCATTGTTTGTGCATGTCTGTTTGTGTCTGCATGGTGAATGTATTGCTGAGTCATGAACAATATATAAGACTACATTATTCTGGTTTGAATGATTCTATCAGTTTGGAACAGACAGTCGTAAAATAAAAAAAATTATCAGTTAATTTGAGACGACAATACAGGTTCTCCAGTGCACAAATGCTCAAAAAGAATTACGTTTATTTATTTAACAACAACACATTTATTTACCGTACGAGGAACAAGGAATCAAGGGTTGTTACAGTAACCATAGCAACGGCATATAAATCAATAATTAAACAAACAAACAAATAAATAAATAAATAAATAAATGTATAAAATAAATAAATAAATAAATAAATAAATGTATAAAATTATTAAATAAAATAAATAAATAAATAAATAAATAAATAAAAATATAAATAAATATATAAATAAATAAAGATAGAAAAAAAGAAAGAAAGAAAGAAATATTCTTTAACAAACATGACAATTTTAGTCATTTCCATGATGCACTCTGTCATGTCTTAAGTAAACATAAAAAATATATAAAATTATAACATGCAGTTAGGAAAGTGTTTTGTCAAGCCTTTCTTGCCTATGTATGTATGTGTGTGTGTGTGTGTGTGTGTGTCTGTGTATCAAGCCTTTAAATCAAAATGTCTCAAACTACTTGTTATACGTGAATCAAGGGTGGATGTTAAAGCCATTGTGACTGTCATTTGTGACTTGAGTTTGGCACACACACACATACACAGACACACACACACATACTTACATACATATATAGATACACACGTTCATACAGTGTATATATAATATAAACTTAGTACAAGAAAAACATGATCTAAATAAAATGTATATGCAGAGACACATACAGTACTCTATTCCTTATAAGCAAAATATTCGTGAGACAAACATGCCCTCACAGACACACACACAAACACACACACACACACACACACACACACACACACACACACACACACATCGTTATCAAACAATCTCATTCTCCAAGAATATAAACTATATCCATTACCTGTGCCTTATCTTTCGTTCAAACACATACCCCATAACATATAAAACACAGATTAATGTTTCTATCTCTGTTTCCAAAACACATTTATACCACATCAAAGTATCACAGACATGTCTCTTATCCAAAACACACACACACACACACACACAGAAGTACGAGTAAGATGACACACAGAAACACACACACAAGCAAACACATACAAATATACACGACAGACAAACATATACATACACACAGGTACAAGTATCACACACACACACACACACACACACACACACACACACAGAAGTACGAGTAAGATGACACACAGAAACACACACACAAACAAACACATACAAATACACACACGACAGACACACTTATACATACACACAGGTACAAGTATCACACACACACACACACACACACACACACACAATAACTATTATACACCACACAAAATTTACATAAAAGTCCTGGGGCAATGCCATAAACATGTTGAACAAGCCATTTTGTATAAAAAAACATCTGATTAATGATACCTTATCACATAATATATCAACACCTATGTCAGTCTGATATACTATACTGTTACAAGCTCTTTCAACCACCATTTTAAAAAAAAAATATTGAATTTAAACTAATCTTTGCTAATAAAAGTTGACAATAATAATAATAAGAAAAAAAATATATATGACAATTATCAAGCATATAAAGATTAAAATAAAATGAAATGAAATGAAATAAAATAAAATAAAATAAATGAAAAAAAAATAAAATAAAATAAAATAAAATAAAAAAATGAAATAAAAAAGTAAAAAAAAATGAAATAAAAAAAAAAAAAAAAAAATAAAAAAAAAAAAAATAAAATAAAATAAAATAAAATAAAATAAAATAAAATTAAATAAAATAAAAAAAGAAAAGTGTATACTATTGGAATCACTCTGTACTTGTTATATTGCTATTACTTTATTACTAATACATACTGAGGTCAGGAAAATGTCACATGCAATATGAAAACAAACATGTACTGACACATACATACACCCATAAAACAAAATATATGAATAATTTTTATATACATACATATATATATATTTTTTTTTTAAAACAAAGAGAAGGTTAATCTAAGAAAAAAAAAAAAAAAAAAAAAAAAAAAAGAAATAACTGCCAATCCAAAACAAATATTTTGAAAGATATATTCAACTGAAAAAAAATATTATTTCAAATCTGAAAAAAAAAACAACAAAAAATAACTAAAATCTAATAAAAAAGAAGAAAAAAAAAAAATTCTGACATATGAGACATGCATTACAAACCACACACAAACTAGAAAATAAAAATTACAGATTTAAACAACAACAACAAAAAAACAAAAAACCTCAAAAAACAAACATATAAAATTAAAAAAAAAAAAATTACATTTTTAATGATAAAATTCTATCATTTCAAAAACAATGCGAAGAACGGAACAAACTGACCTGGAAGATCGTGATTTCAGTTTAGGCGTAAAACAAAACATCGGAACAGTTTATTATGACTTCGCAGTTTCGACGACTGATTACTACTTTTTAAGTACAGCGACTATGTCCCTGCTCAGCAAGAAGAGAAGTACTTGGCTCGCCGCCAGAAACACATATTTTTTACCTGGTCACAGGTGTACCTAGTAACTAATGAAGTGGTCATTTACATACTAAGCATACCACTGACCCATAAACCTAGATTGTCCCTCTGTGATAGCGAAAAGATTTTTTTTTTTAATGTAAGAAACAAAACCCTACCCCTTTTTTCTGTTTTTTTCTTTCTTTTTTTCATAAATCAAAATATGTTAATGATAATGTAAAAAAATTATGGTATGATTTTTATTGTAAGTTATCTGTTTATGATTGTATTAGAGGTTTGTAAAGAAAGCAATTTCAAGTAAATGGTGTAATGTCATTAACCAGACTAAAAAAAAAAATATATAAAAAAGAAGAATAAATGTTTAACCCTCTTTTTTGATAGAAGCACTGATATGTAACAAAGATCATATTCTGATATTGGTTGAAATAAAATTTAAAAAAAAAAAAAAAAATTGGTGACTGATTTATCTGTCTGACCATCTGTCTTTCTGTCTGTCTGCATATCTGTCTGTCCTTTGATTCAGCAAATACAATTTTAAAAATACAAAGACCGAAAGATTTTATCAAATCGATAAATGTATTAAAATTATGTTAATAAAATAATAGTTCTTTTAATACATAAATATATTTCTCTATTTCTGAATACACTTTATTACACAAATAAAAAAAGAAGTTTCTTATGGGAATTAAGGATCTGATTTCAATGATTATTCGAGAGAGAGAGAGAGAGAGAGAGAGAGAGAGAGAGAGAGAGAGAGAGAGAGAGAGAGAGAGAGAGAGAGAGAGAAAGAAGAAAATAAAGCATTTTCTTTAATGAACTATTACATTGGCAGAGGATGAACTAAAAAAAATAAATAAATAAATAAATAAATAAATAATTAAATAAAAACAAATAAAATATAAAAAGTATCAAAAATGGATTTTCCTCAAGAGGGAGATTATGATCTGTCTTAAAAATTTATTATTTCTGACATTTGTATATATTTGTTTGGATCATATATCTTCTTGAAAAGTGCAAAAAGTACAGTATTTAGAATGGACTATTGATTCTGTACTGCCAGATATTTCCCAATCCTGACCGAGCTCACAACAATTTATCAAGACCCATTAGTTTCATATCTATTAGAACTTGCATAGAAAAAGACACTTTGCTATGGATAAATGTAAAAACATCCTCTGAGAACTAACTGCGTGTCTGATGTTAGCAAAGCTTGACATCCATTAGCTGTATTAGAATAGTAATATTTTCTAGCAAAACTGGTCAAACAAAACAAGGATTAAATATGTTTAAATCAAACTAAATTAATAATAATAATAACAATAATAATAATAATAGTGATAGTAATTGTAATAATAATAATAGTAATAATAATAATAATAATAGTAATAAAGTAATAAAATAGTAATAATATTATGGTAGTAACAGTAATAGTATTAATAGTAATAATAATTATAATAAAAGTAATAAAAATAATAATAGTAATTATAATAATAATAATAATAAAATAGTAATAATAATAATAATAATAATAATAAAAATAATAATAATAATAATAATAGTAATAATGATGATGATGATGATAATAATAATAATAACTGTAGTGGTAATAGCAGTAGTAGTAGTAATAAAAATAGTCATTTAACTTACGAAATCATAAATTTTTGGGATAAATATCCTTTGCAATTGAAAAAAAAAAAAAAAATTATAGCCCGATTTTAAAAAAATAAATATTTTATAATTTAAAATAGACGTAGAATAAAACTGAGTAAATAATAATTAATTAACATTTATGAAAATAAAAGGAAAATAAAAGAAGTTATTACAGCATTCGAAAAATCCACTGCAGATTACATGTTGCAGCACAGTACATTAACCTGAAAACAAATCTGTTTTTCTTTTTTTTTATTTTTTTTTTTTTTTTTTTTTTTTCTGGCTTACTTTCTCTTTTTGTCATTAGATAATTCCAAAACATACTGATTTCCATACTTACATATATTTTTTTTTTTTTGAAATTATAACATGCCTACGTACATAAAAAAAGCATGCATACATGCACATTTATTAATACATACATATTTACACATACTAAGAAAGACAGACAGACAGACAGACAGTTATAATTATATACATGTATCTATATGACTATATCAAAATAATTCTTCTGAAAAAAAAAAAAAAAACCAAAATAGTTCACACATAACTAAAATTAAATTTACAATGTTTAACAAAAAGAATTTTAGAAAGAGGGACATCATTACTTTAAAAACATGAATAAATATCAGTAAAAAAAATTATATGTTTAAAATTAAAAATAAAAATAAAAATAAAAATAAAAATAAAAATAAAAAATCAGAGAGTGGAAAGGTTTGCAGGTGAATCCTTCTCTCTCGGATTAGTGCATGTTTACGCTACTTTTTATCTAGAATTATGATTATTTAACTTGGGTTGCTTGGCAGCTAGAGGGCAAAGGTCAATGTATATCTTGCATTGGGAATTAAATGTCTGGATTTTCCTCCCATTTGTGATTATAATTGCAGATGTAGCTGTTTTGATGCCAATATTCTCGACAGAGTAAACTAATATGAAGATAATGGCTGTGAACCTTTTGCCAATATATTTACTTATCATGTCGGTCAGCGCAAATATTTTCTGAATGTCAGCAAAAATAGACATAAAACAAATTTTTTTTTTCTTTCTTCAAATAAAGATGAAAGAAATCAAATTAAATAATTTAATAAAAAATAAATAAACATATTAATAAATGTATAAATTAATAATAATTTAATTTCTATAATTTGAAAGAAATATTCAATACAAAATATGTCAATGAAGAAATGATAATAAAAAAAAATAAAAAAAAATTCAAAGTGGAATATCAGTTTATGACTTGTCTTAAAAAATCGTATATTTTATTAAAAAAAAGTTTAATTACATGTTTCTAAATTAGCAGTTTAAACTGAATAATGTAACCTTGGTGATAACATAAACATCTTTTTTTTTACATTCCACCTGGCAGCTTTTTTGATATCCAATCAATCTTTGTTAAAAGATAATATAGTGTGCCCTATTAATACACACAACCCTAGTGTTATCAATAATATGTCTTAAATATTTCAAGGCTAATGCATTAAACACATTTCTTTTCTGATATTTGTGAACAGCGTAAATAATGTAGATGCAATTTACGAAATATTTTTTAAAACATCATTTTCCGTCTGTTGTGTAAACCATTTTCGAGCACATTTCAAGATGAAAAACACAAAGCAACATTTTCACTGAATTTTTTTTTTTTTATCTACTGTTTGTTTTGGATTTTGTTGACAAATTTTAAAGCCCTGTGCATGACTGTTATTCACGAAAAACAATAATTTTCCTCAGACTACATGTCATGTTATTTTATTAATTTTAAGAATACAATTTTATAAAACATGTTTTACATATCAAACAGCTGATACCCCAGTGTACACACTCTCTGTCAGACGTTTTTCAAATACATAAATTTTAATAAATATTTGCATTCATATACTGACACCTCCAAAAGGTTTTTCAGTAACATTCTTTTAAAATAGCTTTGTTTAACAAACACAGAGGCAGATGTATTTTAAATTTGCATTCTGTATTTGTAAAGACTTTTGAAGATTACTCTTATCATATGAAACTGGCTTCTGTTAATGAATCAAAATATAAGATAAATGAAAGTATCTTGTAAATTTAAGAAACTTCCTTTCATTTACATAATTCTAATTCTATAGCTCAGGCAATGAAAGATACCTATTTTCTTTTCCTTTTTTGTAAATTTAAAAATTATTTTTTATAGGAAAAAAAAAGGGAAAAAAAAAAAAGAAACAGTAAGAAAGAATTTTTTTTTTTTCAACAGCCTAACTACTCACAAAACAGTTCTAATTTTGCCACAATCATAACACTGTCTCCAGGCAGTCAGCAATTACTTCCCCTTAATGGTGTAATTGGAATATGAAATTATGGTTTATTTGACAATTGTTGTCATTGCATTTCTCCAGGTTTTAGGTTTTTTTTTTGTTTTTTGTTTTTTTTTATATTTAAAAACTAATTATCAGAAATGCAATCCCTGATACACAAAATCAGTTGTTTCCAATTATCATTTAGTCACAGACTACAAGTCAAATTTTAATATCACTAAATATTCCAGAAAGAGTTACTTACCTTGTTGAAGAAACTGTAAACATTTTGAAGGCTTTTTGTCCTGATTTAATTAAAGATTTTCATAAAACATTATGCTGATACCAAAAACAGCTAAAATGTTTAAGAAGCCTAAAAGAAATAAAAATAAAAATAAAATACCTAATTATGCTCATACATTCTGCTATCCAACTAAAGTTAAAATGAAAAAAAAAAAAAAAAATGATCCGTATGTCGATTAATAATGTTTGTATTTCACTATAATAATATCCTTATTTTCACTACATATGCATGTGTGTATTTTTAAAACTAATAGGAAAAATACGGTAAAATATTTATATACATATTAAAATTTATTTTTAGATTTAAAAAAAAAGTATAAAATAATAATAATAATAATAATAATAATAATAATAGAATTATTACTCTTAAATTTTCCCTCCTCTGTTAGTGTTACCCAGGCAACGACATATATGTATGTAAATGATCAAAATTATATATATATAAATATTACTTAATATTACAACATTAGAACCTTGCTTAAACGTTATCTGCTGTCTTTTAAGTGTCAAATTAATTCATTTCCTAAGTTAATCATTTCGATGATAATCTTAAATAAATCATTTTTTCTGGTTTTATGATTGTCGTGATTAATCGATAATAGATAATAAACTGCGTATAAAACAAATGCATAATCTATTCTCTATTATTTAAATATTACCTTTCCTATTTCCAGGTTTTGGATAAAATTATTCTAAAGGCAGAGTAATTTGATTAGGCAAAATAAAACAACTCGGATGCAAATTTTGATGCAAACGCCGATTTACATTATCTCCTATATCAAAACAAAGGGGAGATTACTGTATTTAATAAATGGATGCACATCAAATTATTCCCTATAAATAAATGCTACCGGAAATAAATTATAAAATGCTTTGATAAATGTTTCAAATTTTAATCTGTTTTTAGAAAATATATATTAAACGCTGCTTCTTATGGTTAAATTTATAGGTTCCAAAATAAAAAATAAATTAAATTATATCTATATATTATAGAAAAGATTAGTACAAAAAGTATAAATAATAATGATGATGATCGTGATGATGCTATTATCGTACTACTATGCTATTATGATACTATTATTAAAAAAACACCCCAAAAGACTTTCAATAATAATATATTAGAATTTATTAGATACTGTTATAAAGACATTATAGCAGGTATTAAGACTATTTTAACACAGGTAACATTTTATGACATCACGGATGACATTTCCTGTTGTAGTATATTACAGGTATGTTATGCTATGTTATAGGATTTGATATAATTTTCAGGTCTGTATATTCAGTTTTATTTTGTCAGTATACTTAAAGGGTGAAAAAGATGAACAGAATCCCTGACTTTACTCCATAATTTACATATTTATCAATTTCTCTGTTAAATTTGCATAAAAATATAAAATATATTGGCTATGCGACGTCACGTTAGAAAACAATAATAAAAAGAATACATGACAATAGTCTCGCGATACAAAAGAATTTTTTTTATTAGTTTGATTAACACCATACAGTTCAGACGTTTCAACGTATTAATCCAGTGAATAATTCCAACACTGAGAAGTCTGACGTTTCCTTATTTATATTATTTTAGTATACACAATAATTAAAATAATTGTGGTTAAACTTGAAAAGTAGTAGTTTAACAAAAGAACTTTTATTACAAATATGATTCGTACTTTCAGTTTGGAAATATAATGACGTTTCATATGAAATGTCACTTTTAGATTGTCAAATTAACTAAGTCTTATTTATGGTCACCATTTAATCTTTCCTAATTTTTTAATTATTAATTTTTGTTTTTAATTTAAAGGGTGTAAATTACAGTAAATTAACAGAAGTTAACAGGCTCATCAAACTTGAACAAAAAACAAAAAGAACCCCAAATACAACAACAACAAAAGAAACAACAACAAATTTCATTTAAATGAACTGATACACTAAACGTGACTAAGAACTGATATGTTAGTTATTTGATTTTATATGTGTATGTGTGTATGTATATATATCTATATATATATATATATATGTTTATTTATTTATTTATTTATTACAGAATGTTTGGTGCTGAATGACTGAACTGTTGAAGGTACAGCAATGGCTAATGTTTTCCATGTCGAGTTTGGAATCAACGACACACCTCTGACGAGAGCACTAGAAGAAGGAAATTACACAACTGCAGAACGACTGATTGTTGAATGTTCAAACCCATCTTACCTCGATGAAGGTCTGTATGAAAGAGAGGCAGGCATAATCAATGACAAAACAGCTTATAAAAATTATTCAAATCCAAGTTTTTCTGACAGTACCTGATCGTGTAACATTCAAACCCAAGTTTTCTTATACCACCTCATGTAATATTCAAACCCAAGTTTTTTGATGATACCTGACCATATCTACTCAGCAAAATTGTTCAGTTATTTCCCAATCCAACCACTGTCTTGTGCTTCGTACATTAGATTCTGTGCCTTAATGTCTCTTGGAAAGTGTGTACTGTCCTTACTCCCTAGATCTCCAAACAGACAGATCACCTGTGGCTGTGAAGTAGGAAAATGCACACAGATTGTTTTAAATGAGTATTTTTCAATTTGTAAAACTGTCACTGGTTAAAATAAATGGAAGGAATTCCCTGTATCACATGGCCTGGTCACTGTAGTGGCCAGTCTGAATATTGATACAATATGTTTGACCACTATAAAGGCCATTCATATTCTAAAGGTTAAAATATTGTGTATTACTGATGAATGATTTTTGTCTAAAAGTGATGGTATGTGCTGTGTTTTCTGTATAGAAAAATTCACATGCAAGCTCTCTTTTTCTGCTAACAAGAGGAATATTCTTTTGTGTTCAAGAATATATTAATTTTTTTTTTAAAAATGTTTTTGTTATATTTAAAATGAACATAGACATGTAGAGTAAAGTACAGTATTGATTTTGTTTTATAGATATAAAGAAATGTCTGTAATTCTTGAGTGTGTGTGTATGTCTGTCAGTATCTATCTGTCTCTCTCTCTCCATTTGTCTGCCTTTGTTCATCCATCTATGTACATGTGTGTGTGTGTGTATGTGTCTGTCCATCAATATATGTATTTGTGTATGTATGTATGCATGCATGCATGCATGTCTGTCTGTCCGTCCATCCGTCCGTCCGTCCGTCCATCCATCCATCCATCCATCCATCCATCCATCCATCCATCTATCTATCTATCTATCTTTCTGTCTGTCAGTCTGTCTTTCTGTATACATGTGTCTTGCTATTTTTTTCAGGCTGCTACCAAAGGACCCCAGTGTTTATCTGCCTGTGTGGAGTGGATGAGGAAGAGGAGCGAGTGACGACGAGGAATTTTTTCTTAGCTCGACTCATCGTAGAACACGGAGCTAATGTTAACTACAGAGTTCCACAGGTTTGTGTGCAACTGTAGTTCACTATATAGAGATATATATAATAAATAACAGTTCATATATATATATATATATTTCATTGTTTATTTATAATAAATAACAATTCAAAATTTTTTCTATAATAAATTATTAAACAACAATTCATTAATTATTTATAATAAATAATAATTTGTTAACTGTTTATAATAAAGAACAATTAATTATTATAACAATACATTAATTATTTATAGTAAATAACAATTCATTAATTATTTATAATAAATAACACTTAACTATTTATTTATAATAAATAACAATTCATATATTATTTATAAAGATAACAATTCATTGTTTATTTATGATAAATAACAATTCACTAATTGTCTATAATAAATAAATATGTATTAATTATTTATGGTGTCAGTTACATAACAATTTTTTTGGAGCTGTTTATCTCCAAAACAAACCAGGGAAAAGAAAAAAAAAAAAAAAATTAAATTTTTTATTTATTTATTATTGTTTTCATTTAGTTAAGTGATAATGTATGTTTGTCAAATGCATCCAATATCCACGACTTTCCTGTGCACTATCACATATAAGAATATTTTTGTGGTTCATGTAGATATAAAACCGTGGGACATTTTAACATTTAAAATTTACCTTTTGGAAACTGACAATATCACAGCTGCCAGTGCTGAGGAATAATTCTTAAAATGCTATATTTTATTTTTATTTTTATTTCTGTTTCTATTTCATTTTATTTTATTTTATTTTATTATTAATTTTTTATTTATTTTTGAATTTTTTTTTACTTCATTGATGTATTTATTTATTTATTTATTTACTAATTTAATTTTTATTAATACAAAAAAAATTATTATATTTTATTTTATCACAATTTTTTTATTTTACTTTATTTTATTTTATTATTATTATTATTATTTTATTTTATTTTATTTATTTTATTTATTATTTTTTTAAAATTTTTTCTCTGAAAATGAAAAAATGTTTTGATGACAACAATCTTGTGTTTATTTGTTGCAGACTTTGTGTGGTTCACAATAATCTTGTGTTTGTTTATTGCAGACTTTGTTTGGTTCTGAATACATAGGACCAGGAAAGACGTGCTTGGAGTTGCTGGTTGATTTTTATAATGATCTGACACACGACAGTGAACACTACAACATAAAAACATGGTATGTGTTGTCCTGTTATTTATTTATTTTTAATTTATATTTTTTGTATATTAGATAACTGAGTAATTCTAAACTTTTATTAATGAGAACAGGATAAAAAAAACATGTATGTTTTTAATGTATATTTTTATTACTGAATTTCATTTGAGCTTTTATTCATCACTATAGAATAACATTTGAAACAAGTTTATTTGAAAAAAAATTATGATACTAGTTACAGATTCAGAAATAATGCAGGAAAAAGAAAGAATTTTATCAATGTATTAAAATTAAATAATTAAAAAAATTTGAAAACTGTTACCTTAATTGTATATAAAATATAAAATAAATAAATAAATGAATGAATAAATAAATTAAAATATCTCTATATATAATTTTTAATTTATTAACATTAAATAATTCCAAAAATTTGAAAACTGTTACCTTAATCATATATAAATATAAAATAAATGAATGAATGAATGAAAGAATGAATAAATTAAATATATATATTTATATATTCATATATATATATATATATATATATATTTCTTCAATGTATTAAAATTAAACAATTCCAAAAATTTGAAAACTGTTACCTTAATCATTTAATAAAATATAAAATATGTAAATAAATAAATGAACAAATAAAAGAATTATATATATATATATATATATATATACATATACACACACACACACACATATATATCTACATCTATCTATCTATCTATCTATCTACATACACTTCATTATCTATTTAATTTTTGTAGCACATTTAAAAATTTCATTTTATTGTCTCTGTTTGACTGTAATTAAAATCAGTTACGTATTGTTATATTTTATTTTATTTTATTTTATTTTATTTTATTTTATTTTATTACCTTCCAGGCAGATGTACCACAGAGGGTGGGACCCGGCAGTGGACATTGTGGTGGGTCTGGACAGGCAGTACCTGAGTACCGTCACTGACATCATAGACCACATGGAGGAACTCATTCTGATCATCCTGAGTAAGATTTGTAACAAGCGCATTTTAATTTAAAAAGGAAATAATAATATGAAATTAAAATTTAAAGAGTTTTTTTTTTTTTTTTTGTTTGGAGGAACTGATTCTGATCATCCTTAGTAAGATTTGCAACAAGTGTTTTTTAATTTTAAAAGGAAATAATAATAAGAAATTAAAATTTAAAGAGTTTTTCTTGTTTGTTTATTTTTATTTATTTATTTATTTATTTATTTTTATTTATATTATTTATTTATTTATTTTATTATTTATTTATTTATATATTTATTTATTTATTTATTTATTTATTTATTTATTTATTTATTTTTATTTATTTATTTATTTATTTATTTATTTATTTATTAATAATTTGAGAAAAAGAAATATTGTCAGAATAATTATTTGAATTAGTATGTATGTGGGATTTATATTATTCTGTAATTTAAAAAAAAAAAAATGTATAATGTATTGAAATTTCCTAAATTTCATATAATTAAGACTGCAAAAGTTTCATATAACTAAAATATCTTGTAAAAATTATGAATCTCTCTCTCTCTCTCTCTCTCTCTCTCTCTCTCTCTCTCTCTCTCTCTCTCTCTCTCTCTCTCTCTGTAATTATAAATAAATTAATGCATGTATGCTCGTTTTTTTCTTTTTGTAACGAATGTTTTTTGTTGTTTTTTTGGTTTTTTTTACATCCATTCATTCATCCATCTAAACAACAACAACACCAACAACAACAACAACAGCAGCACAATCTATCAGAAAACACACACACACAACACAATGCACCAAAAAAAAAAAAAAAAAATGAATAAGAAAACTAATCAACATATATATATTTTTTAACTAATCAATATATATATATATATATTTTATTTTATTTTTAAAACCAGGCAACGGAGGAGACCCGAACATCCTTGACGAGAACCGGATGACACTGATGCACCGCATCGCCATGGTCAGCCGCGACCCACGCCTTGTCAGGCTGCTCTGCGACTTCGGCGCCAACGTCAATGCTGTCGATAATTACGGAAACACGCCGCTGTTGGCCCTGTGTGACGTCAGCATATCTGATGTGTACGACTTCATGGAGGACCTGTCCCCTCCAGCGATGACACCCTGGAAGACAGCAGGGCCAGTTTGTGCGTGAGGAACGAACTGCTCGATTATTTTCTGAGCAAACGAGAATTAGAGGTGGGTTCTCTTATATTTATTTTTTTTAAATATTTATTTATTTATTTATTTATTTGTATTTATAGTTTAAAAAAAATTACACGCACACACACACATATATATGTATTTATGTTTATATATATTTAAAATATTTATTTATTTATTTATATTTATAGTTAAAAAAAAAATTACACACACACAAACACACACACATATATATATATATTTATTTTAAAATAAAAAAATTTATAGATGGTCCATATGTATTTTTTTATATATTTTTTTATTTATTTATATTTATAGTTTAAAAAAAAAATTACTGACACCACACATAATTCATGTTTATATATAGATTTAAAATATTTATTTATTGACATTTATAGAAAAAAGGCTGTAGCATGCATTTGTGTAGTAGATGTATTTATGACATTTGTACATTAAAGGTTTTATTTATTTATTTGTTTTTGATATTTTAAAAAAAAAAAGTTTCTCCACCATGTATATATATATGAATTTATGTTTATATATTTTTAGAATATTTATTTTTCAAAACATTTATAGAAAAAAGGACACACACGTGATCAGAAATTTGTGATTATGGTGATGGATGTGTTTTTAATATCTGTTAAAATAATTTATTTGTTTATAGACAGTGTTTATAGTTTTAAAAAAGTTTGCTGTTTTAAACATATTTATATATTTATGTTGAAAATGCATTAAAAAGCTGATATATATTTCTTTTTTGCTGGGATTTTGTTAAACATTCATTCATTCCCTTTCATGTTAAAAGAGAGAATTCAGCTAGATGAAATGTTGACAATTTTAAAGGTTTTGTTGTAAATGTGTTTGTGATACACAAAAACATTTTTTATTTATGTAAAAGAGGAAGAAACCCTTATGTAAATATAATTTTCAAAACGAACACACAGAAAATAGCACACAGACTCATAGATGTATATATATGTTTATTTGTCTATCTCTACATTTTATTCTAAATGATACACAATTGTTTATAATCATTACAATTTTAATTGTTTATAGACTGTAATTTTTATGTTTGTTTGCTATTTTTAAACAGTTTAGACACACAGAACATCCTAGGACAGACAGTGTTTTTTCACTGAGTACATGTTTGTTGTTAAAATAAATTATGTATGTTTGTGTATTGAAACAGAGAAGACACACAGAACAACCTAGGACTGTGTGTTGTAAATATACAAACACAAATACATATTTGTAACACACACATTCAAATTATGTTTGTGTATTGAAACAGTTAGACACACAGAACAACCTAGGACAGACAGCTTTGTTTCACTGTATACATGTTTGTATGCTGTAATAAATTATGTTTGTTTGTGTATTGAAACAGCTAGACACACAGAACAACCTAGGACAGACATCTTTGTTTCACTGTATACATGTTTGTATGCTGTAATAAATTATGTTTGTTTGTGTATTGAAACAGCTAGACACACAGAACAACCTAGGACAGACAGCTTTGTTTCACTGTGTGCTCAGGGGTGACATGGACAGTGTTCACAAGTTGTTAAAATTCGGAGCTAACCCAACGCTGAGAGGCTGCGTGTGGGAAACAAGGAAGAGAAAAAGGTTTTTGTTTTTTAAATATACGTAAAATAAAATAAAAATAAAAATAATAAAAAAAAAAGGTTCTGAGACCACGTTTTAGTTGGCTAGAGTTAGGTGATATGATTAGTTTTAATACCATTTTTTTTTTTTTTTTTTTTTTTTTTGTGATGAAATAAATAGAAATTAATAAAAAATTTACTCCTATTTTTAATCTGTGAAAAGTTATTTTTTAATATTAATTACTGAAATTAATAATAATAATAATAATATATAATAATAATAATATATATATATATATATTTGAAGTTATTGTTTACTTTCACTTAAAAAAACTGTCAACAATCTGCATTATTATTAATATTGCATAGATTATAATGATGAATAATATTACTTGAATATTGCAAATATGGTCATGAGTAATATTAATTGAATATTGCAGTGTTATCATCTTGAATAATATTACCCGAATATTACAAGTGTCATGATGCTGAATAATCATTTTTGAATACTGCATTGTGTTGTGATGTTCAATAATATTACTGGAATATTACTGGAATACTGCAGTGTTGTGATGTTGGATAATATTACCGCATATTATTTGAATACTGCATTGTGTTGTGATGTTCAATAATATTACTGGAATATTACTCAAACACTGCATAGTGTTGTGATGTTGAATAATATTACTGCATATTACTTGAATACTGCATAGTGTTGTGATGTTGAATAATATTACTGGAATATTACTGCAATACTGCATAGTTTTGTGATGTTGAATAATATTACTGGAATATTACTTGAATATTGCATAGTTTTGTGACGTTGAATATTATTACTGGAATACTGCATAGTTTGGTGATGTTGATTGAACAATATTACTGGAATATTGCATTTAATTGTGATGTTGAATAATATTACTGGAATATTACACATAAACTTTATAAAAAAAAAAAAAATTTTTTTTTTTTTTTTTTTTTTCAGGAAACTCTCTCCTCTTTTTGCTTCATTCCTGTCCATACCGATTCAGAGGTCGTTGAACTGGCAGAACATGCATCACAAACTGACTGCTGCACCTCAACAGTTAGCTCACCTTGTTGACGCAGGTAACAATAATTTAAAATTTTTTTAATTTTTATTCGTAACCAATTTATAAGCTTTAAATTTACCTTTGCTAGCTTGAAAAAACATTCCAAAAAAAAAAAAAAAAATGAAAACTATTTTAAAAAAAAATAAATAAAACTTTGCCTACAGTTTATCTGAGAGATTTTTTTTGGTTTTTGGGTGTGGTTTTTTTTGGCATGTTTTTGGGAAATTGACAATTGAGGTAATGTAGCTGTTGTTGAAATTATGTATGAATAAATATTGACTTAATATTTGAACATATTTTTTAATATAAAAAGTGAAACACATATTTTTTTTGTATTGATGGTTTCAAAGACAAAACAAACAGCTAAAATTTTAGATGCTATGGGGCCAGTGACTCCCAAACATTTTCAGGCTGATGTCACTTTGGCTTTCAGACAACATCCTTCAACTTATTATTATTATTAAATACTATTTTTATTTTTATTTCTTTATTTTTTATTGTTGTTATTGATGTTAATAGTATTATCATCTCATAAATATGTGCAAAAAAACCCCTCAAAACACAGATGCTCAAAAAAAAAAAAAAAAAAAAAAAAAAAAAAAAAAATGTTTGCTTGGTTCTGATACCACTTTGGTGTCCCCAACCATCCCCTTTTCCATCATGGACCCCTGCATATTTCCACCTCTCTTGTGGGAGCACTGCAGTCAGTTTTAGAAACCACAATACAGACTTTGGTTCTCTAATAATATGATTTAATAAACAGCTGATGTTAATCAATGTTTTCTAATAGGATTCATAAAGTCAGTTTTGGCTCACAAATAAATGTTATCGTTATATTTTATTATAGGTACATGCCTCCAAATCAAGAATATGCTGATTTTTTTTTATTTGTCAGTTGCCACAGAAGATTTAAATATTAATTTTTTCGACCTTTTGTCTATTTCCAACAACAAGTTTTAAATAGTGAATTTGATTTTGTTGATTTACAGTGATCTTCAAACACACTGTTAACACTCCAACTTCCTCTTTTAAAGATCCAATGAGTAACTGACACCTTCTTTTCTTTTTTTTTTTTTTTTTTTCCTTTCTCTTCAGGTTTTTTCACAAGGAAGGAGATCGTAGAAGAGCTTCAGGAGTACCTCACTCACGAGTTCCCCGAGTTCAGCCACCTCCATGCCTACTCCGGGGTCGTCCTCCACCTCATGTTCGGCCGCACTACCTCCACGCTGTCTCAGCTTGCAGCATCGTCGGTCTTTCAGATGTGCCTCATCCAGAACACCACCTGCCTGCAGAAGATCCTCCCAGTGAACACTTTCAAGCAGCAGTTCCTGCCTGAAGACCTGCACCACTTCGACACGTATGAGGAGTACGTCACTCTCGTGCTGAACAGGACGGTACTTACCTCCCTCGTTCAGATGCTGGGGCTGCCGCAGGACTCCCTCCTCAACTTCGAGGTGGAGCTGCTGCTCCACCAGATGGCCGTGAGGTTCTCCAAGTACAAGATACAGAGGCCGGAGCACCTGTATTCGCAGAGCAGCGATGCGAGCGAGGACTCTGTGTCCTCGGACAACAGTGATGTGAGTCAAGAGGACGAGTCTGATCTAGAGTACTGGTGACCTGGATAGTGCTTGAATAGAAATATGAATAATGCTGTCACCTTGTGAATGTTGCACAGGTAACGACGATGAATAATGTTACTTGAATAGAAATATGAATAATACTGTCACCTTGTGAATGTTGCACAGGTAATGACGATGGATAATGTTACTTGAATTAAAAACATGCATAATACTGTCACCTTGTGAATGTTGCACAGGTAGTGACGATGAATAATGTTACTTGAACCTTGCAATTATGAGGATGAGCAATGTATTGCTTGAATACTACACACAGTGTGGCATCATCTTCAGTAATAGGACTTAAATGTCATAATGATGATGAAAAAGTATTTCCAGAATATTGCAAATGTGATGATGCGTTATATTATTTAAATATTGCATAGTATTGTCAATCGTGAATAATTTTATCTGAATATTACAAGTATCATGATGTTGAATAATCGTTTTGAATACTTCATAGTGTTGTGATGTTGAATAATCATTTTGAATACTTCATAGTGCTGTAATGTTGAATAATATTACTTGATATTACTTAAATACTGCATGGTTTTTGTGATGTTGAGTAATATTACTTGAATATTACATGTAATAACTTGAATAATATTACTTGAATGCTGCATGAAATTGTGATCTTGAGTAAAATAACTTTAATAGTGTTGTGATGTTGAATATTACTTGAATATTGCATTTGTTGAAATTTGAATAATATTACTTGAATGCTGCATACAGTTGTGATGTTGAATAATATTACTTCAAAAAGTGTTGTGATGTTGAATGATATTTACTTTAATATTGCAGAAATGGTGAATCTGAATGAAAAGTGTTTGAATACAGCAGTGTGCTAATGTATACTGTTTGAATACCAGTATGTTGAGATGTTGAATGAATAATACCTCAAAACTCTAAAGATTGTTGTAACTGTAATATTTGAATATTGTGGATGTTTGTGATGTCAGCATTTGAATACTATAGTGTTATAAAGTTGGATGAATAATACACAATCAATGCAGATTGTTGTGAATTTGAATATTACTGAATAATGCAGATTGTTGTAAATTTGAATATTCCTTGAATAATGCAGGTTGTTGTGAATTTGAATATTACCTGAATCATGCAGATTGTTTTGAATTTGAATATTCCTTGAATAATGCAGATTGTTGTGAATTTGAATATTCCTTGAATAATGCAGGTTGTTGTGAATTTGAATATTACTGAATAATGCAGATTGTTGTAAATTTGAATAATGCAAATATTTGTGAAATAGAATTACACACGAATGATTCAGATTATTGTGAAAGTGATTATATGAAAGTGACGGTACTTTAAACATACCCTAGACTGTTGCGATGTAGACTTAAGATTGTACAAACTGTGAGACAGACAAATGTTATCCTAACCACTTACATTAGAAAAGTCAATTTTTTCTTTTTGAACTGAGAGTAGAATTATATTTGAATGACCAAAGTGCTATTAAATTCATAAATTTTTTTTTTCTTTTCATTTATTCTTACGTTTTTTTTTCTACTGAAATACCACTAAATCTAAGCTGCTCAATTGTTCGAAAACCAAAACAAATAATATTTTTGACCTGAATGAAGCTAAATGTTTGTGTAACTAGTTGTAGATAAATGTTTGAAATTTGTAAACTGCAGGTAGAGTGAGTGTTTGTCAGTAATTTGACTTTTGTTACTGCATATTATCGTGGTTGTAAAACAAAGCATAAAACAGACTTCTTTGAATTACACAAGTTGATTTACATGATTTGATAATCATTTACGTGAACTGATAGGCAAAACATGACTAATAACTGATAGTTTAATTGTTACATCAGGTAGATATTTAACCAGTTAATTTGTTCAGAATATGCATGTATATTTTCCTTTTTTCAAAATGAAAGATACGGTAACAGGGTAAAAAAAAATGTATTAGTTTTTCTTTGTCAGATAAGCATATTCTACTTTAAATTTATTTGGTTGGTTCTGAAAAAAAAAAAAATTTACTCTTATGATTGTGTTGAAAGGAATTTGAAACAAAACTCACTGTCGAATGTATAATTATGGTTTCACACATTGTCTTTTTATTTAAATTACAGAATTGATGTTGCTTGGTATGCAGATGTGACAACAGTGCAACATTAGTGGCATTAAAATGAAAAAATCAATAAAAAAAAATCATTAAGAACTGTTTCTGGTTTAAAATAATAAACCAATCTACATTAATAAGCTGATCTCAGAAATGCTGAGAACTGTAAAAACTCTTTCTTACCTCAGGCTTGCTGAGAACTGTAAAAACTCTTTCTTACCTCAGCCTTGCTGAGAATTGTAAAAAGTCTTACTTCAGTCTTGTAATTCAAGTCTGATCACACATTAGCATGAAGATGAATAATACAAACATTTAGTCGTACACCCAGCCATAGTTTAATTTTTATTTCTAATTAAGATCTAGATATATTTGTCTTGTGACAGAATTAGATTACATTCCTTCATCAAAGACAAAAAAAAACAACACCATATCTGTTTATTCCATAAACTTTGCGTTTTGTTCAGATTCTTTGATGTGAAATAAGCATTTTCAGATATGTAACTACACCAAGGAGTTTATATTCTTCATTTATCACATCTAGTCAGTTTTAATGAAAACGTTTCCTAGATGATAGAATCTGATTGGCTAGAAATAATTTCATTGGCTGTTTCATAAAACCTGATTTTTCTGTCTAGTCGGTGCACAACTAGTCACAGGTAATCGGTCCAGTTTAATTATTAATTTTTAAATTTCTTTAAAAACCTTTTTATCTGTGATGATGTAGGAAATAATTTGTTTTGTATGTTCATTTTATTGTTTTATTTTCTGGAAAACAGTCTTTGTTAATAAAATACTAATGTAGCCATTATGCAGAAATTAATGGAGGCTGCCATTTTATTTTATTTCATCTGATGATGTCACATCCTGTGCAGAAAATGTAACCATCCCTAACAGAACAATAGATTCAGCAACTTTGTAATATGTTTACTATCATTTGCTTATTTTTTCATTCACTATCTTAACTATAGTGTAAGATATAAACTAATATCTGTTGTTTATTATATATATTTAAAAACATTTTTGACAAACTGGTATTGAAGTCATATTATTAACTTGTAGAAAAAAATAATAAAAAAAAATAGAATAATTAAAAAAAATATATATATATATAAATAAATAAATAAATAATAATAAAAATAGAAGAATAAATAAAGAAAATAAAAACAAAGTAAAAAAAAAAATGAAATATAGAAAACAAAACTATATTAGAATATAAGAAAAATAATTGTTAAAAAATGAATTCTTAAAAGTGAAAACAAAAATTGTACATGTATCAGAAGTCATTTTCTGTGAACTAACATGACAATCACTGATACTTTCACATAATCCACCTATATATATATATATATATTTAATAGAAAAAAAAAAAAAAATTCATGAATCATGTTACTAATGTGTGATCAACTTTTCTAACCAGAGAGCATAATAAACAGAAATTTCAAAATGTGTGTACTTGTAATTAAACTTCTTTCAATGAAGGAATGATTAGTTTGTGTTACCCCATTCCATTCCATTCCACTCTTATTTTGTATTTGATGATCTTCTGTATGTTTAGCATAAATATTAATAAAAAATTAGAGCATAATTTACGGTGACATTGCAATATTTTCTGACAATAAATGCACTGAAAATTGTCATGGTAAAATATTTTATAATTAATATCATATTCTGGCCCCCATTTATCAGTTACGGTGAAATTATATCAATAAAGAGCTTAGAAATTTGAATGGAATATTTTACCAAATAAATTTATAATTCTGTGAGTTTTTGATACAGTCTCATCTCATATCCATAGAAAATCCAGTGTACAATGTGTAGTACACAGATTTGCAAAAATGCAGCTGTAATTATCATGACATTAATTTGTTGTTTTTTATTAAAAAAATTTTTACCAAAATTATATATATATAATTAAATACAATTTTACCATCCTGTTTTCCACACTTCCATTTCAGTAACAGATCTTTATTTTTTTTTATATATATATATATATATATATATTTTTTTTTTTCATTAATGTTAAAAGCTGTGCATGTGTGTGTGTGTGTGTGTGTGTGTGTGTGAAATTAAAACTAAGATCTATATTTTAAATACTTTCAATTTTATTTATTATTTTCATTATCTTTCAAAATTATATATATATATATATATATATATATATATATATAATTTTGAACATGAATGAAAGAATATGTATACATGTATAAAATTAAGAATAACATCTATTAATGATATGAAAGTATGGAAAATGTGTTTTATTTTGGAAGGAATATTTTAATTATTTTATTGCATTTAATAAATGAAAAGTTTAATTTACCTTTGGAATCAGTGACTGTTAAAGCATTCAGTTCCAATTTCCATCGAGACAGTTCTTTTTCTTAAGCCAGAAATATGGTCAGAAATATTAATCAGATTCTGAACTGTTTTATTTCAAATGTCTGTTGAAAGAATTTCCAAAGTTAACTAGAACTTTGTTGTTCTAAAATGTCTGTATATGTCTGTGATTACATAGCAAAGTAAAAAGTCTGCATAAAGTTGTGACTGCAGAACTAAATGAAATGTCTGTACAAAACTTTGATTACAGAACAAAACAAATTGTCTGTACAAAACTTTGATTGCAGAACAAAATAAAATGTCTGTACAAAACTTTGATTACAGAACAAAATGAAATGTTTGTACAAAACTTTGATTACTGAACAAAACAAAATGTCTGTACAAAACTTAGATTACTGAACAAAACAAAATGTCTGTACAAAACTTCGATTACACAATGAAATGAAATGTACGAAACTTTGATCAAACGACAACGAGAAGTGCTATTTGATTAATAACAAAAAAATCCTTCAACTTATTCGTTAATCAAGAAGCCGTAATATCCAAGTTTTATAACTGTATTCTTTTTAAAAAGATAAATCAGTGTAGTGAAGTTTATAATCATATTTAATCAGAAAAAAAAAAAAAAAAAAGTTTTATCTTCTAGTTAATCAGTTTTTGATTTAGATGTGTCATATTATGGTTGAGGAAATGTGTATAAATGTGACCCGTGAAAAAAAAAAAAAAAAAAGCCTGAGCTATGTTTAAAAAAAATAAATAAATAAATAAATAAATAAATAAATAAATAAATAAGAAAGAAAAAATACAACCCAGCAACAACAACAACAAAACAGACCTCCAGTAAGGAAAGGAGTAATTTCATTAAGTCACACCACTGCTGCTCTAGAAATTTGAGAAAATGTTATTCATGTCTCAGTTTTTTGGCACTGCCGGATAATCTAGAAGATGTGTTTCTAAGACTATGTTTTACTAAGATAATGACCGTTGTTTGTTAAGTATTTTATCAATTCATGGTTGTGATAAATCTGTGATTTAAATATTTAATAATATTTATTCTAGTGCTTTTATTTATGTCGTCATGCAGTCTTCTTACACATGTTGCAGAATTTTATGTTTGCTGACATATGTTGCCTTTTTCCCAGTATTTTTAATATTTGTGCCTTTTCAGTAAGTGCTAATTTCTTTTGTCTTCTTTTTATTTTTATTATTATTATTATTTTTTAATAAAATTTATTTATTTTAATAATGTAAATGATTTGAAAGGCTACGCAAATGTATCTTTTTCTAACTGCTGATTAAAAAACATCCGAATGCTTGTTTGGAAAGGATGAATAATTAAATAAACCTTAAAATGTTGTATTTTGTTTGAACTGTGCTGGCTTTTTGTGATATTGTTTTAAAGGATGCAATGTGAACACAGCGTGGGACGTTAGATAAATATTACAGAACAGTGATCTAGTATCATGCAACTCTCTATCCAGTTCATCAAATTCTTTATCAAACAGGTCCAATCAGGTTCTCACTTAACATATCATAAACAATGACGTGTATATTCAAGAACTCCACATCTTAAATTTATTTTATGTTAACGGCTTTCAGACAAATTCAGTTCTTGCTTTCTCCATTCTTTTCTGTGTGTGTATTAGTCTTGTTTTTGGACCATTTTTATAGCAACTTAATTTTCCTAGACTATATATATATATATATATATATATATATATATAAATATAAATAAAAGGACATATATACACTTTCTTTTTTGCATTAGTGTAAATTTTTTTAAATACTAGAATAATTTAGACAAATTTATGATGTGCTTAAAAGTTATTTTTCTATTTTAATTATTTTCCCAGCTTCACTATGCATGTTAACTTTATCTGTAGTGAGATCCAAAATATGACAATGATGACATTTATTGTTCTCCAAAATCTTTTTTTTATTTTTTCTCTTTTTTTAGAAATATGTTTTGTTGTTTGTATGCAGATTGTGCTTGAGAATAAACAGATTTTGATTTTAAAAATTTGTTTGTGGTTATTGTAAAGCAATATTCTTAGTGGTAAGGAGATGAAATTTAAGCAAATACAGTGGAAGGGAATATTTCCCCAAACATCAACTTTCACAATGTAATTTATATAAACAACACTCTGAAGATTCATTAAAAAAAAAAAAAAAAAAAAAGCACAAAAACTGCAAAGAAAATAAACATAATTGTGAATATTTTCTTTAATCACACTGAAATACATTTTTTTACATGAACAATATTACATGTTCAGTTTTGTCAAATTTCAAATTTATTCACAAAATTAACAGTAACTGATTCTGAGCACCTGTCAATACCACTGAACTTTAATTACATTTTAACATGAATGATTATAAAGTGATGAACATAATTGTTTTTCAAACAATAAAACGATTCCACTGTCTTTTCTGGACAAAATATAAAAATGACATGTCACAGGTGATGTTAAACATAAGAAGCACCAACTTAAAGCCACACAGTGTGATAATGACTACATCTTTACAAGTCATGACATTGTTCAAACCCAGGATCTTCATTTTATTCCTTTTTCAACTACCTCAGTGACTTTACTTGGTCCATTTAAAAAATTAAATAAATAAATTAAATTAAAAAACAAAATCCAAAACGTTATAAGTAAGAAATTAAAATGAAATTTAAAAAAAATTCAAATATTATTAAATAAAAATCATGCTGCAGGTTTACATTTTAAATTATATGCAGACGGTCTACGTATTCATTATCGTCTTGGATGACAGAAGCTATTTCATTCTCCACTCTGTAACATCAACAGAGTTGCTATGGTTATGGATGACAACTCTGTCTTCAGTTCATTTTCTAATGAGTACTGCTGTACGGGATCAGCTTGCTTACAACCAGATCAAAACATGAAATCCAGAAGACAACAACTATCACAAACGAATGGGCAAACTGCATTATGTAAAATACATTAACCCTTTCAGTGCTGCTGGCAAGAGATATCTCGACGTTACCAAACCGGCTTAAGTTAAGCCCCAACTGTGACTTTTCACTAAAGTAATGCACGGCACCTGGGGGAGTGCTGAGAGTCTGGCACTGAAAGGGTTAAAACGAAACCCCGCCTCGTCTACCTCAGGCTGGTAAGACAGACGGTGTAGATGGTTTCGCTGTCTGTGCCGCAGATCAGAGCGTTGCCGTCCACGTCCAGCGAGTTCACTGGCAGGGACTTCGTCGGCAGCAGTGACATGATTTCCAGTCTGTGGCGGGAAGACTCCAGCGTCAGCCAGGGACTGCTGTGACTCTCCGTGTCCAGTCGGCCATCGTTTATCTTCTGTGTGTTGTTTCCTCCGATCGCACCACCTAAGTGAGAGAGAAAGCGAAGAAGGAAAAAAATGTTTCTTTAGATTTTTCTTATTAGTAGAATGGGTCTTATGAAACAAACAAAAAAATTAACATTCAGTTAAAACCGTAGTCAGTTCGTTCAAATGAATATAAAACAGAATAATGACCATTTTGATCAAGTTTTAAATGTTTTTTCTGGGTTTTTTTTAAATATGAAATAGTAATAGTATATCATTCTTGTTTGCCTTTGTCGTAAAGTGAACAAGTAAGAGAAAACAATAAATTTTATATAATTTTTTTTTAAATCATTGAAACTGTTTTGATATAACATATGCTATTTTAATACATTCATGGCAGAATTAACAAAATCAGACGAAACAGACCGATTCAAAAGATATTTGACAAAAGTCTTCTTTTATTCAATTAATAATTACTATCACTATACATTAAATTAATGTCTTTTGGTGCAACCACATCAGGAACTAATCAAGTTTTATGTCAAAAAAAAAAAAAAAACCCATTCTACAAAATACACAGTCGACGAGCTCTCAGTTTAAAAACTGACTTCATTAAACGTTAAATGTTTTCCTAGTGAGCACATTAATAATGAAACCAAATTTTTAAATATTTCACAAAAACATCAAGTCAAGCGGTCTGTTACTCACCCAATCCCATCTGAGATCCCAGAAGAACGTCTGAGGATCCTGACGTCATCGACGTTCCGTCCCAGTGCCAGAGCGAACCGTCGTCAGAACACGTGAACAGGTGATCAGGGCTGGTAGGGTGGAACTTCACTTCCCACACTGAAAAAAAGGTTTTATCCAGAATCTTGCATAATTAACAGTCGTTATTAAACTAATACACTGTGCTGGTGGAACGGCCTGAATGTATCTGTTTTATAATTGTTTATTCTCCTGGCAATTGTTTTCTTATAATAATGTTATAAAATAATAATAATAATAATAATAATAATAATAATAAAATAAAAAATAACGATTCTCAGAAACCGACATTGCTTTCTGATTAACTTTTTTCATTATGTTAATATGTATGAAAAAAAGATAAAAAATAAAAAAAAAAATAAAACAAGTGAAATAAACTTCTGATCATGCTCAAAGGTTTACATTTTTCTTTTTATTATTTTATGCAGATTTTTGTTTAAAAAAAAAAAAAAAAAAAAAAAAAAAAAATAAAATAAAAATAAAATTTCTTATGATAAATGTCTCAGTTTTCTGTTGTAAAAAATAATGTATAAAGTTACCAGTGACCTACTTGAAGCGCTGTGGGCCTCTAACAAGGTCATGGGGAACTTTTCATGTCTCAAGTCCCATATTGTCAGCATGCCATCGTGGTCGCCTGTAGCGAGGATGTACGACTGACTGGGGTGTTTGTCCACACACTGGAGAGCTGTGTGCTCTTCCATACTAAAAAAAAAAAAAAAAAAAAAAAAAAATTTGAAGATCAGTCAAGCTCGAATCTTCATTTTAATGGACACCCAATAAGCCAGATTTCGGAAAATCTTAACAAAATGTTTTCTTGAAGTCTCGAGTAAAATTCAGAAGAAAAAAAAAAATATTATTCCCACTTTTCACTGTATGATGATGGCAGAACAAGCTCAATCTGCTGTCAATCAGTTTAAGTTAAAAACTGTGAATTTAAAGTAAATTTAGTTCTGTATCTTATTCTACATTGTTTATATTAATGTCTGGGTAATCTGCTTTTCTGGACAAGATTCCCCACCCCCAACCCTTTTAGTCTGTTAAAATGGAGGATTGAACCCGGCATCGTTCTGAGAACGTTACTAACTGTCTATCATCAGCTTTATCGAAATCGAATTACAAATGAAAATCGTGCTGACATTTTAACACAACAGAACACGACACGTGAACAAAACTGTGTTGTCACTGCCAGCGCTATAAAGCCGTGGCAGATATCGTACGTACGCTGAAAACGTTTTTGCAGCTTCCCCTTTCTGTCGAAGATCGTAGATCTTCAGCTGTCCAAACGAGCTGACTGTGACAACTTCGGACTTGTTTAGAAATGTCATCCCATTAATTGTGCAGCTGTCGGCCTTGTCTGAAACAAAACTGAATGATTAACTGTGCCGTCTTTATAGTAAGTGTATCTGGTGTATTACGACTGGCTTGTTTTGAACTGTCCAATCAGACACACAGATGTCAGACTAATGGATTGTCCACATAATGACAGTCGTGATTGAAAAGTTATTATGTCTGAATGATATGTCACCCATGAAATGTTTTTTTTAGATGTAATCATGTATCTATAATATTGATTCAAGCGATTATTCTTAACAATTAGTCTTAAAAGATGTTTTATTATATTCCATTCCTGTAAATAAAAAAAATAAAAAAAATAAAAAAATAGTAACAAAAAAAAAAAAATAAATTATGAAGAAATAATAATTAAAATAATTATTAATAATAATAATAATAATAATAATAATAATAGTAGTAATAATAAAATAAATAAACCATACCATGCACCAAAATAAAACAATATGGTAATAAATAAATAAGTCAATAAATACAAAATAAATAAATAACATAACACAAATAAAAATATAAATATATATATATATATATGCATATATATAAAAACTCATGATTTTTTTTATATTTTACCAAACACATTGACTGGTTCCTGGCGTCCCACAGTTAAAACAACAAGTCTTCCATCCTCCCCCCCAGTGACAATCATTTCGTCCCCCCGTGTCGCCAGACAGGTACACGAACACGACTGCTCCCTCCTCTGATGCAACCCCTCCCATTTGTAAATCTCGTTAAGTGCCTGTCAAAATACAGCAACATCTGATGCAAGTGCTGTTAGTAACAATAGCAACAACATACTTCTTTTATAATACAATAATAATAATAATAATAATAATAATAATAATAATAATAATAATAATAATACTGGTAGTAATAATAGTAATAGTAATAATAATAACAATAATAATAATAATAGTAATAATAATACTAGTAATAATAATAATAATAATACTAGTAGTAGTAATAATAATACTATAGTAGTAGTAATAATAATAATAATAATAATAATAATAATAGTAATAGTAATAATAATAATAATAATAATAATAGTAATAATAGTAACAATAATAATAATAAGAAGAAGAAGATTAAGAAGAAGAGGTGACAAATATAAAAGCATGTTTAATGAATACTGTTAAAACTACAAACTTGTGCCCTTTTTATTTTTTATTATGTAGCTTGTTTTTGCTTTTTTGTGTTATGAAGGGCTGTATGAAAGAGCTCAAGCTGCTAAACTGAATTTTGATTAAGAGTAGTCCATGGAACACTGGCATCGACTTTTTCTATCTCGTATCAACATAAAACAAAAACGTGATAACTCAGTATTAAATTAATACCAAACTTAGTTTTTGTGTTACATCAGACAGCAAAGTTCACGTCACCATTCTGTATGGACTACCCGTATTCATCAAATTCAGTTTAGCAGTACGAGATCTTTCGTGACTGTCAGGACTTAATTATCATTAACTAGTTCACTTACCTCGTTGTCAGATTCATGTCTGTACAAAGATACACTGCCTTTTGACGATGCAGCTGTCAAAATGTCTACAGAAATATACTGGAAAAAAAAAGCGTCATAGTATGATGGTTTGTATTTATTGAGAATTTTTGTCACAGTAAAAAATAAAAATGAAAATAAAATAAAATAAAATAAAAATAATAATATAACATAACATAATATAATATATAATATAATATAATATAATATAATAAAATAAAACTTAAATAAAATAAAATAAAATAAAGTTAAATAAAGTAAGTAAATACGTTAGTAAGTTAGTTTAAAAGCAACAGATATAGAAACTAAGTTTATGTCATAAGTGAGAGAAGAGAAAATTGACAGTTTCACTTTTCCAGTTTTTGGGATGAAGAAATTATGTTTATAACTATAATTAACTGAATGTTCAACTTTAGTATTACTGTAACTAGATTAAGTTTGTTTTTACACAGTTAAACTTTTAAAGGAAGCGAAGGCTTGGAATATAAAAATGAATAACAACACAAACAATAAAAGTTATTCTGTAAATACTCACATTTAGATCTGTGACATCTCCACTGTGTTCTACTTCACAAACAAGTCTTGGTTCATTGCTTAACAGAGTTGCTGCCCCTGATATCATAGACTCCTCTTTACTGAGGGGTTCAAGGTGCCAGATGCTTAATTTGTTTTCCTGGGAAAATAAAAATACCTTTGTTCATGGCACTGTTACATTTGAATACAAAAATAAATTTAAAAAAAGAAAAAAAGAAGAAAAAAAGTTACAAGAACGACATTTAAAAAGTAATAATAAAAGCACTGTAATTATTTAATGACACAATTTATTAAAAAAATAATAATAATAAAATAAAATATGATTACAATAAATTGAATAATTTAAAGCTGCAAAAGTAAAGAAACTATACATTTGAAACTGTACGAATTTTTTTCTTCTAACTAATCCAATGTTCAACTATTTTTAAGTAATATCGTAATATGATTACATGATACAAACTTATACATAATAGAGTAATATATTACAATGTACATCATACATGTAAGATGTATGCCAACAAACTGACAACTGCCTATTTCTAATTTGTAATAATTATTATGCATTTAATGATTTATGGATAACACCAAATCTATTTCAGTAATTCAAACAAAAATATAATTGAAATCCGAATTAATTGATTATACAAAAAAATATCATCAATTTAAATTTAATTACATCAAGACTAATACTAATACTACTATAAAAACTGTTCCGGTAAAAGAAAAGTTAAACTAACAATACCTAACAGTGGCATTAACACTAGTAGTACTAGTAGTAGTAGTACTAGCACAAACTGAGAAAATAGCAGTAGTAACAGTTGATCTACAAAACTAATAAATTTACCTCATCGTCCCAGCTGCCAGTAGCAAATATATTAGATTTCTGCAACGACTGGCGGAGAGTTGGCCTCCATCTAATTTTATTTATTTTCTGTGACACAAATTTCACATTAAATTCTGACATGTCTCCGATCAAGATATTCACAAAACTGAAGTTTCAAGCATGGCGCTAACATCCGGGTATTTAGCCGCTATTTTTAATCTTTTCACGCAAAAGAAGCGTTTTGTTATCTTTGTGTGATTTCCTTCTACAATCGAGATGATTCTATCCATTTTGACATTGTTTATCGTTTTTCTTTGTTTTTTCTTTTTCTTTATTTTTTAAAGAAAAATGAGAGAGATAAAAATCATGAAAATTAAATCAGGTGATTTAAATTATTTTAAAATGTGTAATATATTAAAAGTTTAATAAGAACATTATATTAAAAAACTGAATAGATCGAACAATCAGTCTGAATTAAAAATAATCTGTATAGCCAAAACATTCTTAACGCAGGTTGCTGATACTGTGTATGAAATTGAAATCGAACATGACAGTTTCTGCCAAATGCCTTTTAATTTTATAATTTATTTTCTTACTTATTTCTTGAATTTGTATCAGTGTGTGGATAAAACAGTATATACATTTTTGTGCGTGCTTGTTAAGTTATTTGTCTTTTCTTTTTTTTTTTTTTTTTTTTTTTTTTTTTTTTTTTTTTTTTAATTCATCCGTTTTAATTATTTTTGTTAATGTAAATCATTCATTATGATTGTATCTCCATGGTGTAATTCATTTCAGAGATGGAGTTGGTAGCGAGATTGATCCTTATAGGTGCTCACATTGGGCTAAGTTTTGTTCCAACCACTGCTCCACTATTGGTTTATAAAATATCATGGTTGTGTGCTTTGCTTTCCTTAGAATCAACGTTCACACAACAACAACAACAACAACAACAACAACAACAACAACAACAACAACAACAACAACAACAACAACAACAACAACAACAACAACAACAACAACAACAACAACAACTACTACTACTACTACTACTACTACTACTACTACTACTACTACTACTACTACTACTACTACTACTACTACTACATGTATTTAAATTTAAACATTCCTTGGGAAGTAATGCTCTTGTTTTAATCAAGTAATTTAACAAGCTGATACATTATTAAATGTATAAAATATATATATATATATATATATATATAGTTAGTTGAAAGAAACAACTAAGAATCTGCAAGTTAAAATAAGACTAAAAATTCAGTGAGGTAATTCTCCACATTGAATTTGTACAATATATTTGACATACAAGACAAAAATGTACATCATTTAGTCATATTACGCATGTTGGGTTTTTTATGGTGTATCCATTATATTTACCAAAATGTAAAATCATTACATTTATTATAACAAAATTAATATTGTAAAATATTTGACAAAATATATGTCAGTAGTTTTGGAAATGTAAGCAGGTTTAAAATGTGTCAGTATGCTAGTCAGCTTGTTTCTATTATTATTTTTTTTTTTTCTTATTTCAAATACTTTGTATCTGGCCATGTTAAAAAATTACATTTTGATATATCCATGATATATACGATACGGTGCAAATAAGATATAATAAAATACAGTTTGTAGCTTGTATATTTTTATATATTTCGAAAATAGTATAAATTCACTCAACATAATAAACAAATCAGTTTACAGAGATATCAGTTGTTCTGGTTTTTTTTTGTGTTTTTAAATTTGGATTTTTTTTTTTGTTTTTACAAATAATTGGACTCATGAAAAAGGTTTTATCTTAAGCTCCATTAAACAACTTTCCATTAGCCAGTGTTTAATGGTAAAACTGCATACAGCAGACTGATTTCTTTTGTTTTGATAGAATAATGTTAAACATTTCAGAGGAATCTTGCAATATTTTTGTCGTTTTTAATTAGCAGAACTACAAAGCACTTTCACCATTAACTTGCATATACCTCTGCTTTGATGTTCAAGCCACCGATCTGTGGTATGATGAAGGGTAAACAAACAAACAGGACTCAAAGACAATCTATAATCAGTCTATAAATGGTTTATTAACAGGCTCAGTCATCCTATATTTTTAAAGAGAAAAAGAAAAATGGAAAGAAAAACAAAACCACCAAGACACAATACCTGCTATTTTATTTCCTCTTAAGATGGACAAAAAGCAACATTTATACAACTGCTCAGTTTTAAGGTTAAAAAGCTGTTTTATTTTCTCTGAATTTGTAGATTTTATATAATACAGGCATCTTTGAAGTGTTTTTAACATATAATACCTTAATCCAGATAAAAAAAAATTAAAGTAAATGAAGCTCACTATATACAAATTCTCTGAATTGGTAGATTTTATATAATACAGGCATCTTTGAAGTGTTTTTAACATATAATACCTTAATCCACATACATTTTTTTTAATTTTTCTATGTTAAACGTATATTAAACAAATGTAAAAAAACAAAAACAATAGCAAAGACACTGCTTCTGACAATGTCGTGGATGATTTAATGTAACTGTCATAGCAAAAACCAAATCCTAACAATATTAATATTTTCAATTCATGAAATTTATATACTATCGTAAAAAGATGAAGTCAATTTTTATTCAGAAAAATACACTGCATAATCATGTTTGCTGAGACAAATGCCCCAGTTCTTGTTTATAAACGCACTGTCTTTAAAATAACAAAATCTATTTTTAAAAGCTATTATAATATCCTATCCCGCTATTTAAATTTCCATGTCTGTGTAAATTTCTGATTTATTTGTTTTAGTGTTTGCCTGATTTCTTCTGAGACAGATTGATTTTGTCTCCCATACTTACAGCCATCCCCTGAAAAATAAAATAAAAATTAAAAAAATGTAATATCACAGTAAAATATTTATATGCATATTGTCACAGCAATGCATTTTTAATTTCAACCATGAACTAATTTATAGATATGAAATAATCCTTCCTCCCAGAATATTTTCATCTGCGGATGACTAGATATCAACTGAAATTCAATTATACTGCTGAATGTATTTAATTTAATTTTTTTTTTTTTTTTTTAAAATTTTGATAGAACATTAATAAAAATATAAATCTACAGCCCTTTCCTAATCTACATCTGTGATCAGAATAATGTATTTAATTTTTTTAAAATCAAATAAAAAATCAGTGTAAATACAAACCTGGCTCTTAGCTCTGATTCTGATATGGCCTTGTACTGGGGCATCTTTACCTAAATGAGCTGGCTTCTCAATACTTAGATTGGCCAGTACATCTTCTCCAAAGATAGATCTAGCATAGAGGTTGGCAGCCATGAAACCAGTCTCCTGAAATAGCCTGGCAACAAACATTTACATTAAATAACTCGATTATTAAAAAGCAAACACAAAGAAGAAGAAAAAAAGAAGAAAAAAAAGAGCCAAAAACGATAAAAATAATAAAAAGACAAATAAAATAGAAATAAAAAAACAATCCACTTAAATAATAATGAAAAAAACAAGTTTCAGTTATTTTTAAATAATAATGAAAAAAATGCTAGTTAAATTAATTCATTTGTTTTGTCAAAGCAGCTCAGTTTTACTCAGGAAAGAATAAATTTATTAAAACAGTAAACTGAAATAACACATTTTTAATGTTTATTCATCATTATTTATTTCTTTATATATATATATATATATATATATATATATTAAACAGAAAGAAAGCAAGCACTTGTCTTGCACCATTTATGACTGCAAACAATTACTTCAGACAAGATTTTTAATGGCTATAAATCATTCAGTGCCAGTGGCAATTTCATCAGAAAATAACCCCAATATAAACATTTAAAAAAAATTATTGCACTAAGCCAGGGTAAATGTTTAAATAATTTTTAAAAAATCAAACAGTCAAACCTTTTTTTTTTAAAGGGTATCCAAAATGTGATACCAAATAACAAAAAAGTAAAAAAAAATCAGTGATAAAAGAATAAATAAAAACACAAAACAAAATAAGAACATTTTAAAATATTATAACAATAATCAGGAAACTGGTTAATTAAATTTAATTTGTTTGTCAAAGTTCACTATTCAATCAATTTAAATGAATGAACCAAAAATACCTCAATATATTTTAATATTTACAATTACCAGATAATAATAATTTTGTTAAACATTATTACTTATTGTTACTTTGATGGCAAATTCTTTTCTCTTTGAATAATGATTATATGAGAAAGCAGGTCTGCAATCATCACTCTGTTGGCTATTTCAATCAACTAGCAGCAAGGGAATTTTTATATATGCTTTCCCACAGACAGAAAAATGCATAGTGGCCTTTATTTTGCTCTGAGGAACAAGAGGCACACTAAAGAGGCCTGATTGTGTCATGTGTTCTACCCAGGACATTTAGTCCACTCCTGTGTAAATCAAAACCATAAAATATATCTGAACAACTGAACTAACCTTGTAAATAAGTTCTACTATAACAAGTTGCAAAATGTCATAGAATGATGTCATTTTTAGCATTCTCTGTTGTTTTCAAGTAGGTGTATATGTATATATATTTACAAGTGAATGTGTATGTACAATGTGTGTGTGTGTGTGTGTGTGTGTGTGTGTGTTCAGAGTACATGTATATATGTCTACAAAGTGTATGTATGAATGTGTGTGCACATATCTGTATGTATGTATATATCAGTGTGTGTGTGTGTGCGCGTGTGTGCATGTGCTCAGTGGTCTGGAAGATAGAAATTTAACATTGATCAAATATTTGTTATTTTTTTTAAATTTTATTATCAACTTTCTGCAGCATAAAGAGTCAATTATTATCATACAAACTGACAAAAATGAAAAATAAAAGTTTCAGAAGTATTTAAAAAAGAAAACAATATCTAATAATGTGAAATAACTTTTTTCTTGGTTTCTCAAAAAATGTCATTAAACACACATTCTTGATTTATAGTTAAATGATTTTGTTCACTGGGTTTTTAACAATCTAAGATTTAACCACTGAGGAATTATTATTTAACAAAATACAAAATAAATTTCAAAAAAGAAAAAGAAAAATGGAATCTGTGCGCATTTAGTACTGATCCCCCTTAGTCATAGAAAGAAATGGCAGAGATACATGCTTCATATATTACATTTTGTAATATGATCACAGTGCATTTCATTGCATCTGTATGAAACTGACAATAATCTAGGTAACACAATACAAAGGATCATTACTCTGCAGTTTTTGGCAAGTCATAAAAGAGAGATTGGAGAAATATAATTCATTTTTTAATATGATCACAGTGCATTTCATTGTTATCTGTATGAAACTGATAATAACCTAGGTAACACAATACAAAGAAACATTACTTAGCATTTACTAGGAAGTCATATAGTTTACCTGACACAGATAACACCTTCCACTGGTTTTAGTTCTCCTCCAGTATTCATCTGGAATATTTGTATCTTATGTATTATATCTTTTTAAAATGAAATTGTTAACATTTAATTAAATTCCACAGTTTTTCCCCCCCCGTTTAAGAAAACAAAATGCAATTATCTGTGAAAATTAGTTAATTTGTTAATAGCCAATAGATTCAGGTGTTTAAAATTTTGATTAAATTCGTTATCTTTATTTTGTAATACAAATATAAAAAATAAAAACAAAAAATAATTAAAGGTAATGTTTTGTATTTTCATGAAAGTTTTCTCTTGCAGAAATAAAATATTTACCTTGTTCAGCTTGGATGCTCCTGAAGGATCAGTCTCCTTCTTGGCTGTCATACCAAGAGCCTGTGACAAAGTCAGTTCAAACAGATTCTGAAATAAACAAAATTGTAACAATTTAAACCAACAGTCTAAGTATATTAATAATAACTAACTAAGGTATAAACAGTATTTAAATATTAATTTCTTTTGATTAGTAACAACTTATACTAAAAATAAGCAAACAGTAAATAAAAGAAAGAATGTAAAAGATGGAAAATATTTAGAATATATTTGGTTATGTATGTACTTTAGAAAAACAGTGACAGTAACAACAACAACAGCCTTCTTATTCATAAATAACACAAAAATAAAAATAAATAAACACATGCCACCCACCCAGAATTATATGAATTTCATAAAATACAGATTACATACTGGTAACACATACAATAGTACTGCAGAGATTTTTCCTACAAAACTGAAAGTAAACTATGACAACACACAAACTTGCCTCTCCAGGTCCCAGGTCAGCTCTGTTGAACAGCTGAGAGAAATTGATGGGATCATCAGCTTGAACCCGTACAACCTTCTTTTGTGCAGCCTGTTATTAAAAAAAAAAAATAATAATTTATACATTCTATTTCTTAATTTATTCTCAACAGCCAAAACTATACTTCAAATTATATAACATTTACAGCAGACTTTTAACAGTTCTAGTGGAGATTTCATCAAAAAAACACCAACATAAACATTTTAGAAATAATTATTGCACTAATTCAAATTAAATTTAAGCAGGGTAAATGATTAAACAATTTAAAAAAAAAAATCAACAAACAAACAATAATTAAACATTTTTTTTTTTAAAGGATATGCATTATATACCAAATGAACAAAAAAGTGTAAAAAAAAAAAAAGGGATAAAATAAATAAATAAAAACAAAAAACATCAAAAATAAAAAAATATATTAATAATCAGGAAACCAGTGAACTCAATAAAATATACAACTTTGTGAAAGTTCGGTATTCAATCAATTTGAATGAATGAACCAAAAATACCTCAAACTATTTTAATATTTACAATTACATTATTACTTACTCTTTGATGGCAAGTACTTTTCTCTTTGAATAATGATTATATGAGAAAGCAGATCTGCAATCATCACCCTGTGGGCTATTTCAATCAACTAGCAGATTTAAAAAAAACTTTATATATGTACTTTACCAGAGACAGGAAAATGCATAGTGGCCTTTTAATTAGCTATGAGGAACAAGTGGCAAAGTAAAGGGGCCTGATTGTGTCATTTGTTCTAACCAGGAAATTTAGTCCACTCCTATGTAAATAAAATGTATATAAAGTAAACTAACTTGTAAATAAGTTCTACAGTAACAAGTTGCAAAATGTCACCGAATGACGTCACTTGGTCAATGCAGCTTCTGAGATAATTTAAAGCCTGTTTCTGAAAAGGTAAACAAGATTAAACTTAAATTTTTAGCATTCTCTGTTTTCAAGTAGGTGTATATTTACAAATGAGGGTATGTACAAGTGTGTGTGTGTGTGTGTGTGTGTGTGTGTGTGTGTGTGTGTGTGTGTCTATATAGGTGTATATTCAGAGTACATGTATATGTGTGTACAAAGTATGTATGAACATGTGTGTGCATATCTGTATTTATGTATATATTGATTGTGTGTGTGTCTGGAAACAGTATGTATAAATATCTGTACATATATATATATGTGTGTGTGTGCGTGTGTGTGTGTGTGTGTGTGTGTGTGTGTGTGTGTGTGTGCTCACACATCTGGAAGCTAGACATTTAATATCTCACCATTGATGAGATATTACTATATTTGTTATTTTAAGTGTTTTATTATTAACTTTCTGCAGTACAAATAGTCAAGTACTATTATACAGACTGAACAGACTGAACAGACTGAAAACACAAAATTCAGAAATATTTTAAAAAAAGGAAAAAAAAATGTTTTTCAACTGATAATGTGAAATAATGACAATTTTGGACAATATAAAACAAAAAAAAAAAAAAAAAAAAAGAAATGATATTAACACATAATTCTTGATTTCTAGTTAAATGATTTTCTTAGCTATTAGCTATAGAAAAGAGACGGCAGAGATATACTGCTTTATATAATACATTTTATAATAGTATCACAGTGCATTGCATTGTATCTGTATGAAACTGGTAATAACCTAGGTAACACAATACAAACAAACATTACTCGTCAGTTTTTGGTGGGTCATAGAACAGAAATTGGAAAAATATAATACATTTTGTAATATGATCACAATGCATTTCATTGTATCTGTATGAAACTGGTAATAACCTAAGTAACGCAATACATTACTCATCAGTTTTTATGAAGTATATAAATAGCAAGTCATATACCTTTACCCAACACAGATAGCACCTTCTACTGATACTAATACTCCTCCAGTGTTCATCTTATAAGTAATGGTAAAAAATGTTGTGAGTGGATATATCTGATTATCACAAGGAAAGAGTTAAATAAGTAGTTTATGAAAGTGAAGACAATTGTCGCTTCTAAATTGTTGATTTGTGACAAATTTTACATCTGAGATGGCTGAAAACGAGCAACAGGTATGTTTCTAGGGAGATTCAAAAAAAAAAAAAAAAAAAAAAAAAAAAAAATAATAATAATTGTGCTTTGTTTAACATTTTTTTCAGTTAAAGAGTTGTGAAAAGTTTTTATTTTTATTTATTTGTTTTTTATCACAGTAACAAAGACTTAGTTTTACATCTAGTTATTGTTTTTGTTTCAGGGTGTAGAACTGAGTCTGCTTTTAATGGAATCTCAAGTAACCATACACATCACGTGGTCAAAGGTAGAAATTCATCATCTCTGTATGGTTTTCTCTAAAGAATCAGAGAATCCTACTTTCATGTTTATTTCTCCTGACTCTTCTAGAAGAGAGTTTGATATCTCTGATGTTTTCCCACCTGATGGTACATGCAGGGATATCTTTGTGTATGGATTGCAAAAGACAGATCATTGTCAAATGTTCAATGTATGCTCAAGTTCAGTAGTAACACTGACTGAAGGTACGTTTTAGATGTGTGATTTTAAAGTTAATTAAGACAGTATAAGATTCATGTTAACCTCATCCATTTAATATCAATATTATTAATAATAATAATAATAATAATAATAATAATAATAATTATTATTATTATTCTCTTTAAGGTGAACCAGAACAGACAGTTACTCTGCCTGAAGGACACGATGTGCAACGTATGAGTATTACTTCAGTCTGTGAGATTCATGAAGTAAGAACTATTACTAACTCAAATAGTACAAAGAAAACTATATATTGAAAGATCTCTCAAAAATATAAATTATATTAACTAATTATTTATTCATAGAGACTAAAATGCAGTCAAGTAATATAATAGTATTTTAATTATTATTGAATTCCATATTAGACTAGAATTGTTTTATGTTTAATGTTCTTTGATTCAGATCACTTTCAATCATCTACGATATATTCATATTCACAATGTCAAAATGTTCTTATTTTAATTTTGAAAGTGATTATTTATATAATTTATTTTTTATTTTATTTTTTTGAGGATCCAGAGGTTTTGCAATCAGAGGACAATGCAGGAAAGATAACGTTCAAACTGGAAGGATCTGCTTGTGAGTTACGTCAGGATGTACTTATTGTCATACAACATCCTGAAAGTAATCCACAGGATGAAAAATTCTTATTTGGAGCTTTTAACACATCATCCATTGAAATTGGAAAAGCATTTTTACCAAGTGAAAAATCAAAAGCCAAAATGTATATTTTTGAAAGAACATATTTTGACACACATATCATGATTTATAAAGTAACAGGGACATCGACAGAAAAATCCTTCGAGCCAAAACCTGGGTCACGTTCAGAAGAACAATTGAAATCACCAGGTTTGTATTTTAATTTAGATTTTCTTTATATCTGCAATAATATATTTCCTTTTATTCTTTGTGAATTCCTAAAATCGCATCTATTTGTTTTAAGTCACTGGGACTAATGTCTTTTGACTGCATTAGCTGCCTTTCAATATCCAATAATAATAATTACAGGCCCGAACCTTAACTTTTTTCACTTGTACTCAGTACAAACTGGTAGTCTCGTAACATTTTTCAAAAATAGGATAAAAAAACAAATCAAAAATAGAAATCATTTACCTTAACTCAAGTATGCTTTTACTGTAAGCACTATTTGGGAAAATATGCATTTATGGTAGTTATCATCTTTGATACATTCAGCCTCTGACATAAAATCATGAAATGTTTTACTATTTTCATCCAGTTATTTTGAAAACTACAAAGAAAATGACAAATATACTCTTTATTTAAGAAATAAGAGTATATTTGTCATTTTCTTTTGCACAGCTGCCTGTGGCTCAAACCAGAGAAACAATTAACACTGTTATAATGACTCATACCAGGATGATGTACACAAGAAAGGTGATATTTCAGACACAGATGAATGAAGTGTCTTGAAAACTGTGTAGTCACTGGACAGGCAGAAAAGAAAATGGTAGCCCAGTGGACTACTGTGGTTAGAATTCTGATATCCCTGGGGATGTATCAGTAGCTAATGCACTGCTACCATTAAAATTGAACTCTACTCTTATACAAGTCAAGATCTGAAATATTTACACTGTGCTGTTATGTAGTCATTCCACTAGAGATGGAAGGCTGAAAGGCATTTTTTGGTTAAACAAAGGAAATGAAGCTGTACTATGATGATACAACATCTAACAAATGTATCAGCTTTAATATCAAGTTGCTAACTGACATCAATGATAACAAAATATTACACCAGCTATTAATTAAATAAAAATTAATGTTTTTGTATGTTGTTTTTAAAAGGTTTATCAGAGCTTACACATTATAAAATACATGATAAATCATAAATAAAATCATACTGATTCTTAATTATCTAGTAACATCAATGAATAATGTAAACATAAAAAAAACTTTGTTTTTGTTTTTTCAGAGATGACAAGAAGTGAATTAGACACACTAATGGAAAAAGCCAGCAATTTTGCGGAAGGAAAACAAATGTACACACTAACACACTTGTTCAGGAACAAAGATCTTTCATATTTTCAAAATATTTGGGAAAATGATGGAATAATGAAGAAATATCGCAAAGATTACAATGGTGACCCTGCTTCCTGTATTAATGGAACCATTGATGGTTTGTTCATCAGTGCATTTATAAATCCATTCACAGAAGGACCACCAGATATTTCCCCTTTTGGTCCAATACGCATCAACATTCCTGCTAAAAACATCCTCAATGAAAATACCAACATGTATTTTGCAGACTTTTACTGTTTTCCTATCAGTGAAGATAGAAGAAAGTATCATTATGTCACTGTGGTTGTCACAGAAAGAGATTCAATGACAGACCAGTTCTGCAACAACAAGCTTTTGCCACTGGATCCATCAAACAACCCGTTCATAAAAGTGTGTGACAATGGAGTAGAAGTGAAAGAAGATCCGATTGTAGAGGTGTTTTATACAGAAAATATAAAAATTCCATCACGAGAAGAGGAAAATGATGAAATCTATTATGAAGATATTGAAGTTATAGGTGAAGGCGGAAGTAAAATGTACGGTATACCAAAAGATGATTCATGCCGTATTTGTTCAATAAATAGATGAGCTGTGAATTTATGCTTGAATTTGTTAACTGTTCAAAACTGTTTTACTTAATGATCCCACATTGTGAAGTATTTACTGAAGTTACTAATATGTTATATTGTATCTATAATCAATTTGGTTTTATTAACATTTCATGTCAGACAACAGGCCTCAAGCCAAGTTGGATTTTAAGAAAACTGACTTATTTCTCACGTCTGGGTAAGGAAATGTTTTTAAATATATATAATGATGCTAAAAGTTTGGGTTTATTCAGTTGTGTTTTCACTGATTGCAACAAAGCATCTATAAAAACAAATAATCACATAAAAACAAGTTAATTTGAACTATTCAGATACACTGCACATATGCATATATTAACTGTCACTTAAAGACAGGCCTGTAGGCAGATAAAAATTAATAAGAAGTTTGTACATAATAAATCCTAATTTACCAATAGTGAATATCTTATTCTTGAAATATTTATACATGCACTTGTATCTGCTGTACATTTTATAAATTTAATGTTGACTTGCACATACTTTCATCAACAATGAGGTCTGCATCAACATATTTTTTTTCAAAGTTTCTTTCTACACATGTAAATGTTTCTTTAAATACATTCATACGAACTCCTATGATTGAATGTTGTTATTAGCAATAGTTAGCTTTTTTCTTAACCTTTTGTTCTAAATGTAATTCATGGATTCAAGGACAAAGAATATCAGAATCAAACCATTTCAGCATGCAAGTTATTTTTCAGTTGCAAAAATAATCACAATTTTATATTTTTATATTAACTGCAACACCAGGCAAGTAATCTAAATAAATGTCATGCTCATATTAATTACAAATCTAAATACAGAACAAATTTAAATATTTTTATATACTTGTATAAATAATATTTGTTATTTTAATAGAATGTGTCTGTAATTGTATATTGTATACTCTCTGACTTGTGGCAACTAATATTTTAATGACAGCCATGCTGGAGGAAAGAGATTCTTGTTTTCTTGTAGCTTTGTTTTGTAAAAAAGAACTAAATTTTGAACAAATACACATTTGACTTTGACTTTAGAAACTTTCAGTCTTCTGAAAACATGTCCCTGTTTTTACAAAGCAATGCTGACTTCACTTGATACGGTTACTGAGAAGTCTTAAAGCAGAAAGTCATTTCCTCAACACTTTGCTACACTTTTATAACATGTTTTATTTTCTAATGGACTTCTACAAAACTTTTTCTCTTTGAATAAGATAACAAACCCTGTTCACTGATTTTATTTTGTAAATAATATATTTCTCATCTGTTCATAAATTACTTGATCAGTAATTTAATGACACTAGTTATGTGGCACAATTTAATCAGTTGATAATCATTGTTCTAACATTTGTGGTAATGGTGAATAAATAATAGTAAAATGTGAACATTTACTTGTGTTATTTGTCTAGGTTAGAATAATAAAATGAAGATCTGATACAGATTAAGTAGCATTAATCCATTATCTTAAGTGTCATTTATAAAAAATTTATTTTATTTTATTATTATTATATCTTTTTGTTGGCTAATTAATGTATTTTTTGTAGTATTTTATAAATATTTTCGCTAATGTATGTTAACATGTTTACTTTATAAACATTTTTACAATGAGCTATATAAATATTAAAGGTGCATTCATTAGTCTCTGGTATTATTTTATTTTTGCAAAAAATGATTGGACATTTATAAAACTGGAAATATTAAATTTAAATTAAAAAAAATTAAAATTATGTTTCTGCCACAAATGTCTTGGGAAGAATTTGACCAATTTAAAGATCCAACCCTTATCATGAACTGCTCAAAAATCTACAACACAATTCACTGAACAATTTATATTATGAAATAATTTTATGTATGGTGAGTATCGAGGTTCTGGGAAGGTTATTTTGATAAAAGTCTGGTAAAGGTAAACATTTTCACTTACTTGTATATAGTGTATACAGCAAGAACAGCATCTCTTCTCACATAGGAATGTCTGTGTTCAAGACATTGGTGGATGGCTGTCATAAGAGGTTCTACAAGTTCTGGTTCTTTCAGCTTGCAAAGCAATCTCAATGTCAACCCACGAATGAACCCATTTGGATGTTGAAGATCGTACTGAAAAAAATAATGACGACCATCATGCAAATTCCATTTATATATTTTTACTGTTAAAATTTACATGTTATTTCTTATTGTAAAAATACTTAGTTGAGCATTTAAAAATGTTTAATTGTAGAAAATCTATAATTTCAAAAATCTGAACACCACATTTTAAATTCACCTGTACATTTGTTGCCTTTGTCACAGAAATAATAGACAAAACCAGAAAGTTATCAAAACTGATAGAAATAAACCGAAGAAAATGAGTATGTTGATTTTTAGAAATGAAAAATGTTTCCAGTCCCAGTTGTACTAGATGGGAGGATATTAACAGTTTATAAGATTTTGGTTTTAACAAGAAAAAGTGAGAGGAACAAGGGAGATAATACTGTAATAGTTCAAATGAGCTCAACAAGAGTACAAATACTTACCTAACTTTTGCTGTAGCTGCATTTCCAACAAAGGTTTTGTATCCATTAGGAGATTAATCAAGATATAGCAAGGCTGATCTGCCACAGACATTTCTGCAGTTTTTCTGTAAAGATGTAATTGATATATTCTATCACAAGTTGGAAAAATCTCATAAAATTGAAAATAAAAATTATTTACAATCTGAATTGCAGTATTTTTGTGAATGTTGAAATATTTTCATGAAATATTGAATGAAAATTACTGAGAAAGAAAGTTACATGACTTAGTGATAGAATTATAACGTTTTCTAGGGCAAGTTAGGTATTGCTGTGGGTTAATCAGAAATGTTAGGGCACCAAGGCAAACATTTCCTTCAAAGTAGAGGCAACAAGGGAAACCCACATGTGTGATAATTAAACAAACCCTCCAAATAGACTAATCATATCCCTTTATGATAATTTCACCATAATGGAATCAGTGTGCCATTTCTTTTTGATTGTGTCAGTAATGCAGTAATGAACCAAATATAAAAATCTTGTGAAGTGATAGCATGAACACCATTTCATGCAAAACAGAAGTTATCATTAACTTATTAGTATCAACATGATTTGCTGCTGCACTAAAATAATTTATATATATATATAGATAGATATATATATAAAGAAGTATATATGTTTATCTCTTTTTTATATTCTAATCAACCATTTCCTGGGATGGATCTGTCTTTACAGAAGTGCAGACTCATCTTACTTACCTTGATGGCAGTGGGTGCATTGGACAGAGTTACAAGAGTCCCTGCAGCCTCGTAGCGCACAGCTGGACTCGATGAATTCAGCAGATTGTAAATACAGCGGATGAAGCGGGCACGCTCAGCTGGATTAGCGTGACAAACCTGAAAACAGTTGGATTACTCATTTTTATTACCATTATCTACTTAAATAATCATGAATGAATGAAATACCGTTTTTTTAAAAAGCCCTTTTTTCTTGTTTTTTTTCTTTGAATAATGATTATTTGAGAAAGCGAATCTGCTATCATAACCCTATTGGCTGTTTCAATCAACTAGCAGCAAGGGAATTTTTATATGTACTTTCCCAGAGACAGGAATATGCATAGTGGCCTTTAATTTGCTCTGAGGAACAAGAGGCACACTAAAGAGGCCTGATTGTGTCATGTGTTGTAACCAGGAAATATAGTCCACTCCTGTATAAATAAAATGTATATAAACAACTAAACTAACTTGTAAATAAGTTCTACAGTAACAAGTTGCAAAATATCACCAAATGACGTCACTTGGTCAATGCAGCTGCTGAGATAATTTAAAGCCCTTTCCTGAAAAGGTAAACAAGATTAAACTAAATATTTAGCATTCTCTGTGTATTCAAGTAGGTGTACATGTGTAAATATTTACAAATGAGTGTAAGTAGAAATGTGTGTGCAGTGTGTACATGTATATATGCAAGTATGAATATATATATTCATATCTGCATGTATATTTTGTATATATGTATTAACTGTATGTATGTGTGTTACAAAGTATATGTATATAGATATATGTGAACAAAATATATGTACACATCTGGGGTAGAAATGTACTACCTGACCATTGATGAAATATTATTAAATTTGTCTTTTTAAATGTTTTATTATTAACTTTCTGCAATACAAATAGTGTGTGTGTGTATGTGTGTATAGAGAAAATAGAATGAAAATAGAAATTATCATGTCTGATAAAAAATGAAAAAATTGTTTTTGTTTTCTTAAATGTCTAATAATTGAATTTTCTGCAAAAAAATATAAAAACACTATAAAACAAAAAAAACAGAAAAAAAAAAAAAATTCTTGATTTAAAAAAACAAAACAATTCTATCTGATGATGTGAAAGGAAGAAAAGAAAAATGCTTCTAATACACATTCTGGACAACAAAACAATAATATTCTATTGTGGCCAATTTCTCACTTTTTTCTACTGACCTGAACAACATGGATGAGCATCATCAATGCATTTCTTTTACAAGACATGTCTTGTTCACCATCAAGAAAATTAGCTATCAGCTCTGGAGCATCTGGGATGAGGAAATCAAATTTCATAAAAAACATGTATATATAAATGCATAATTCATTATTTCAGACACACGCGCACACACACACACACACACACACACACACACACACGAACAGGTCAACTGTTTCACTTGCTGTAAGATTGATAATAAATAAAAGTTATTTGAAGTACAGAAACTGGCATCTCACCATCCTGAAAAAACAAAATTTAAAAAAAAAAAAAAAAGAAAAGAAAAAAGGTTTCAGTTAAGAGTAAGTGCAGAAATGGGTCATTTTGGAAATATCATGCATACTTGTGATGGTTTATAAGAAAACCAAGTATTTTTTCTAATTTTCTAACAAACAGGTCTTGCCATTTAGGGAGAATTAAAAAAAATTATACTTTTTAAATATTTATAATTTTGTGAAAGTTATTTTTCTACTGACATGATCTGCATGGATGAGCATCATGAATGCATTTCTTTTAACAAGACATGTCTTGTTCACCATAAAAAGGTTTTATCTGTCAGCTATAGAAAAAAGATTGCACAGATATACTGCTTTATATAATATCTTTTATAATATCACATGCATTTCTTTTTATCTGTAATGTGAAATGTAATAAAGCAGTTAGCCCAATACAAAAAAAACATTACTCAGTTTTTGGTGAGTCATAGAAGAGAGATTGGAGAGATATACATTTTGTAACATGTTCAGTGTATTTCATTGTATCTATATGAAACAGGAACATTCCACTGGTGTTAATACTCCTCCAGTGTTCATCTCGTATATTACAATAAATGCTGTGAGCAGATGTATCTGATCATCAAAAACAGTCATTTAAAGTACTCGAAAGCAAAGACAGTTGTGGCTGCTAAATTGTTGCTTTGTGACACACGTTACATCTGAAATGGCTGAAAGCAGACAACAGGTATGCTTCTAGGTAGAATTAAAAAAAAAAAAAAAAAACTTGTAAATGTTTAAAATTTTCTCGGTTACAGGACAAATTTTGTTTTAGCACTTTAAGAAAGACTTAGTTTTAGTTTTACATTCTAATTCAGTACTGACTGTTGCTTTTGTTTCAGGGTGGAAAATTGAAATTGTTCTTGGAAAAAACTGAAGTTACCATACGTATCAAATGGTTGGATGTAGAAATTGATCATCTCTGTGTGGTTTTCTGTAAAGAAAGAAGAATCCTACTTTCTTGTTTATTTCTCTTCACTCTTCTGGAGAGAAGTTACGTATCTCTCATGATGTTGGTACATACAGAAAAATATTGTGTATGGATTGAAAAAGACAGATCATTGTCAAATGTTCAATGTATGCTCAAGTTCAGTAGAAACACTGAGTGAAGGTACGTTTTAGATGTGTGATTTTAAAGTTAATTAAAGAAAGTAAAAGATTGATATTAACCTCATCCATTTATTTTATAATAATAATAATAATAATAATAATAATAATAATTATTATTATTCATTTAAGGTGTACAACCAGAACAGACAGTTACTCTGCCTGAAGGACATGATGTGTCCAAAGTATGAGTATTACTTCAATCTGTGAAGATTTGATGAAGTAAGAACTATTACTAACTCAAATAGTACAAAGAAAACTATATATTGAAAGATCTCTCAAAAATATAAATTATATTAACTAATTATTTATTCATAGAGACTAAAATGCAATCAAATATATATATAGTATTTTAATTATTTTTGAGTTCCATATTAAACTAGAATTTGTTTTTTGTTTAATGTTCTTTGATTCAGATCACTTCCTTTCAATCATTTTATGATATATTTCATATTCACAATGTCAAAATGTTCTTATTTTAATTTTGAAAGTGATTATTTATATAATTTATTTTTTATTTTATTTTTTTGTGGATCCAGAGGTTTTGCAATCAGAGGACAATGCAGGAAAATAACGTTCAAACTGGAAGGATCTTTTTTTGTCAGGATGTACTTATTGTCATACAACATCCTGAAAGTAATCCACAGGATGAAAAATTCATATTTGGGCTTTTAACACATCATCCATTGAAATTGAAAAGCATTTTTACCAAGTGAAAATCAAAAGCCAAAATGTATATTTTTGAAAGAACATATTTTGTACATATCATGATTTTATAACAGGGAATCGACAGAAAAATCCTTCGAGCCAAAACCCTGGTCACGTTCAGAAGAACAATTGAAATCACCAGGTTTGTATTTTAATTTAGATTTTCTTTATATCTGCAATAATATATTTCCTTTTATTCTTTATAATTGGAAACATCTATTTTTTTAAGTCACTGGGACTAAAGAATCTTTTGACTGCATTAGCTGTTTCAATATTTAATTACAAACCTTAGCCTTTTTGTACTCAGTACAAACTGGTAGTCTCAACATTTTTAAAAAAATAGGATAAAAAAAACAAATCAAAAATAGAAATCATTTACCTTAACTCAAGTATGCTTTTACTGTTAAGAACTATTTGGGAAAATATGCATTTATGGTAGTTATCATCTTTGATACATTCAGCCTCTTTAAAATCATGAAATGTTTTACTATTTTCATCCAGTTATTTTGAAAACTACAAAGAAAATGACAAATATACTCTTTATTTAAGAAATAAGAGTATATTTGTCATTTTCTTTTGCACAACTGCCTGTGGCTCAAACCAGAGAAACAATTAACACATGTTGTTATAATGACTCATACCAGGATGATGTACACAAGAAAGGTGATATTTCAGACACAGATGAATGAAGTGTCTTGAAAACTGTTAGTCACTGGACAGGCAGAAAAGAAAATTAGCCCAGTGGACTACTGGGGTTAGAATTCAATATTGATATACAAGTCAAGATCTGAATAAAAAAATTCCACTAGAATGGAAAGCTGAAAGGCATTTTTGGTTAAACAAATGAAATGAAACTGTTCCATGATGGATACAACACAACAAACAGCTTTAATATCAAGTTGCTACTGACTTTAATGACAACAAAATATTACACCATCAGCTATTAATTAAAAATTAATGACAGGCCTGTTTTTTTTGTATGTCGTTTTTAAAATGTTTATCAGAGCTTACACATTGATAAAATACATGATAAATCATAAATGAAAATATACTGATTCTTAATTATAGTAATTAATTATTACCAATTTGTGAATGTTAAGTATACCTACTTATTAACATCAATGAATAATGTAAACATAAAAAAAACTTCATTCCTTTTTGTTTTTTCAGAGATGACAAGAAGTGAATTAAACACACTAATGGAAAAAGCCAGCAATTTTGCGCGAGGAAAACCAATGTACAGACTAACACACTTGTTCAGGAACAAACATCGTTCATATTTTGACAACATTTTGAAAACTGATGGAATAATGAAGACACGCCGTAAAGATTACAATGGTGACCCTGCTTCCTGTATTAATGGAACCATTGATGGTTTGTTCTTCAGTGCATTTTTAAATCCAGTCACAAAAAAAGCAGCAAATGTTTCCCCTTTTGGTCCCAGACGCATCAACATTACTACTAAAATCATACTCAATGAAAATACCAACATGTATTTTGCAGACTTTTACTGTTTTCCTGTCTGTGAAAATAAAAAAATATCATTATGTCACTGTGGTTGTCACAGAAAAAGATTCAATGACAGACAAGTTCTGCAAAAACAAGCTTTTGCCACTGGATCCATCAAACAACCCATTCATAAAAGTGTGTGAAAATGGAGTAGAAGTGAAAGAAGATCCAACTGCAGAGGTGTTTTATACAAAAAATATAAAAATTCCATCACCAGAACAGGGAAATGCTGAAATCTATTATGAAGATATTGATGTTATAGGTAAAGGTGGAAGTAAAATGTACGGTATACCAAAAGACAGTTCATGCCGTATTTGTTCAATAAATAGATAAGCTGTTAATTTATGCTTGAATTTGTTAACTGTTCAAAACTTCTACTTAAGGATTCTACATTGTGAAGTATTTACTGAAGTTACTGATATCACCATGTTGTATTGTATCTGTAATCAATTTGGTTTTATTAACATTTCATGTCAGACAACAGGCCTCAAGCCAAGTTGGATTTTAAGAAAACTGACTTATTTCTCATGTCTGGGTAAGGAAATGTTTTAAAAATATATAATGATGCTAAAAGTTGGAATTTATTCAGTTGTGTTTTCACTGATTGCAACAAAGCACCTATAAAAACAAATAATGAAAAAAGCCAAGAATTTTGCACAAGGAAAAGAAATGCACAGTCTAACACATTTGTTCAGGAACAAAGATCGTTCATATTTTGAGAACATTGAGAACAATTGTGAAGGAACAATGAAGAAATATCGTAAACATTACAATGGTGACCCTGCTTCCTGTATTAATGGAACCATTGATGGTTTGTTCTTCAGTGCATTTATAAATCCATTCACAAAAGGACCAGCAGATATTTCCCCTTATGGTCCCATACGCATCAACATTCCTGCTAAAAAGATCCTCAATGAAAATACCAACATGTATTTTGCAGACTTTTACTGTTTTCCTGTCGGTGAAAATAGAAGAAAGTATCATTATGTCACTGTGGTTGTCACAGAAAGAGATTCAATGACAGACAAGTTCTGCAACAACAAGCTTTTGCTACTGGATCCATCAAACAACCCGTTCATAAAAGTGTGTGGAAATGAAGTAGAAGTGAAAGAAGATCCAACTGTAGAGGTGTTTTATACAAAAAAAATAAAAATTCCATCACGAGAAGAGGAAAATGATGAAATCTATTATGAAGATATTGAAGTTATAGGTGAAGGCAAAAGTAAAATGTACGGTATACCAAAAGACAGTTTATGCCGTATTTGTTCAAAAAATAGATAAGGTACGAATTTATGCTTGAATTTGTTAACTGTTCAAAACTGTTTTACTTAATGATCCCACATTGTGAAGTATTTACTGAAGTTACTAATATGTTATATTGTATCTATAATCAATTTGGTTTTATTAACATTTCATGTCAGACAACAGGCCTCAAGCCAAGTTGGATTTTAAGAAAACTGACTTATTTCTCACGTCTGGGTAAGGAAATGTTTTAAAAATATATAATGATGCTAAAAGTTTGGGTTTATTCAGTTGTGTTTTCACTGATTGCAACAAAGCATCTATAAAAACAAATAATCACATAAAAACAAGTTAATTTGAACTATTCAGATACACTGCACATATGCATATAGTAACTGTCACTTAAAGATAGGCTTGTAGGCAGATGAAAATTAATAAGAAGTTTGTACATGATAAATCCTAGTTTACCAATAGTAAATATCTTATTCTTGAAATATTTATACATGCACTTGTATCTGATGTACACTTTATAAATTTAATGTTGACTTGTATATACTTTCATCAACAATGAGGTCTGCATCAACATATTTTTTTTCAAAGTTTCTTTCTACACATGTAAATGTTTCTTTAAATACATTCATACGAACTCCTATGATTGAATGTTGTTATTAGCAATAGTTAGCTTTTTTCTTAACCTTTTGTTCTAAATGTAATTCATGGATTCAAGGACAAAGAATATCAGAATCAAACCATTTCAGCATGCAAGTTATTTTTCAGTTGCAAAAATAATCACAATTTTATATTTTTATATTAACTGCAACACAGGCAAGTAATCTAAATAAATGTCATGCTCATATTAATTACAAATCTAAATACAGAACAAATTTAAATATTTTTATATACTTGTATAAATAATATTTGTTATTTTAATAGAATGTGTCTGTAATTGTATATTGTATACTCTCTGACTTGTGGCAACTAATATTTTAATGACAGCCATGCTGGAGGAAAGATTTTTGTTTTCTTGTAGCTTTGTTTTGTAAAAAAGAACTAAATTGTGAACAAGATCACATTTCACTTTGACTTTAGAAACTTTCAGTCTTCTGAAAACATGTCCCTGTTTTTACAAAGCAATGCTAACTTCACTTGATACAGTTACTGAGTGAAGTCATAAAGCAGAAAGTCATTTCCTCAACACTTTGCTACACTTTTATAAGATGTTTTATTTTCTAATGGACTTCTCAAAACTTTTTCTCACTGAATAAGATAACAAACCCTGTTCACTGATTTTATTTTGTAAATAATATATTTCTCATCTGTTCATAAATTACTTGATCAGTCATTTAACTATGTTTAATGACTTTAGTGTGTGACACAATTTATTTAGTTGATAATCATTGTTCTAACTGATATTTGTGGTAATGGTGAATAAATAATAGTAAAATGTGAACATTTACTTGTGTTATTTGTCTAGGTTAGAATAATAAAACAAAGATCTGATACAGATTAAGTAGCATTAATCAATTATTTCACAACTGTCATTTAAAAGAATTTTATTTATTTAATTTTCTTAATTTTCTATGTATATTTTTTTCTTTGCTAGCTAATACTGTATGCTTGATATTATTAGATAAATATTTCGGCTAATGTAAGTTTATGTGTTGTTTGCTTTATCTGTTAAACCAAAATCCACTAATCAAAATAATTTGGCTGAAATGAAGATTTTTTTACAATGAATTATATGGATATTTGAGGTACATTTCTTTGTCTCTGGTATCATTTTATTTTTTCAAGAAATGATTGACCACATTTTTAAAACAACAGATTCTAAATAAATAAAAAAACGAAAAGTCATTGCTTTACAGCCACAAATGTCTTGAGAAGAATTTTACAACCAGTTCATTGCAGAGTTTATAGTATGAAATAATTTAATTTGTGGTGAGCATGAGGGTTAAGGGAAAACTACATTGAAAAAGACTGGCAAAGGTAAACATGTTCACCTACCTGTATGTAGTGTATATAGCAAGAACAGCATTTCTTCTCACATAGGAATGTCTGTGTTCAAGACATTGGCGGATGGCTGGCATAAGAGGTTCTACAAGTTCTGGTTCTTTCAACTTGCAAAGCAATCTCAATGTCGACCAACTGAATGAACTCAGTTGGATGTTGAAGATCGTACTGAAAAAAATAACATGACGACCATCATGCAAATTCTACTTATATATTTTTACTGTTAAAATTTACATGTTATTTCTTATTGTCAAAATACTTAGTTGAGCATTTAAAAATGTTTAATTGTAGCAAAACTATAATTTCAAAAATCTAACACCACATTTTTAATTCACCTGTACATTTGTTGCCTTTGTCACAGAAATAATAGACAAAACCATAAAGTTATCAAAATTGATAGAAATAAACCGAAGAAAATGAGTATGTTGATTTTTAGAAATGAAAAATGTTTCCAGTCCCTGTTGTATTAGATGGGAGGAGATTAACAGTTGGAAAAATCTCAAAATGTAAATAAAAATAGTGAACCCTCTGTTTTCTTTCCAACAATGCTTTCATTCCATTTAGAAAATTATTTACAATCTGAATTAGCAGCAGTTTTTTTGTGAATGTTGAAATATTTTCATGAAAAATCAAATTGAATGAAACCCTCTTTACTGAGAAAGCTTTCATTTTATTTAGAAAATTATTTACAATCTGAATTATTGAATGTTGAAATATTGAAATGAAATATAATGAAAATTACTGAGAAAGAAAGTTACAAAATTATTATACGACACTATTAGAGACAGAATTGTTTTTTAGGGCAAGTTAAGTATTGCCTTGGGTTAATCAGAAATGTTAGGGCACCAAGGCAAACATTTCCTTCAAAGTAAAGGCAACAAGGGAAACCCACATGTGTGATAATTAAACAAACCCTCCAAATAGACCAATCATATCCCTTTATGATAATTTCACCATGATGGAATCAGTGTGCCATTTCTTTTTGAGTGTGTCAGTAATGCAGTAATGAACCAAATATAAAAATCTTGTGAAGTGATAGCATCAACACCATTTCATGCAAAACAGAAGTTATCATTAACTTATTAGTATCAACATGATTTGCTGCTGCACTAAAATAATTTATATATATATGCATAGATATATATATAAAGAAGCATATATGTTTATCTCTTTTTTATGTTCTAATCAACCATTTCCTGGGATGGATCTGTCTTTACAGAAGTGCAGACTCATCTTACTTACCTTGATGGCAGTGGGTGCATTGGACAGAGTTACAAGAGTCCCTGCAGCCTCGTAGCGCACAGCTGGACTCAATGAATTCAGCAGATTTTAAATACAGCGGATGAAGCGGGCTCGCTCAGCTGGATTAGCGTGACAAACCTGAAAACAGTTGGATTACTCATTTTTATTACCATTATCTACTTAAATAATCATGAATGAATGAAATACTGTTTTTTAAAAAAGCCCTTTTTTCTTGTTTCTTTTCTTTGAATAAGGATTATTTAAGAAAGCAAATCTGCTGTCGTCACTATGTTGGCTATTTCAATCAACTAGCAGCAAGGAACTTTTTATATATACTTTCCCAGAGACAGGAATATGCACAGTGGCCTTTATATAATTAGCTGTGAGGAACAAGAGGCACACTAAAGAGGCCTGATTGTGTCATGTGTTCTAACCAGGACATTTAGTCCACTCCTGTGTAAATCAAAACAATAAAATATATCTGAACAACTGAACTAACCTTGCAAATAAGTTCTACTATAAGAAGTTGCAAAATGTAACTTGGTCAATGCATCTGCTGAGAATTTAAAGCCCGTTCCTGAAAAGGTAAAGAAGATTAACCTCAATTTTTAGCATTCTCTGTGTATTCAAGGAGATATACATGCACAAATATTTACAAATGAGCGTGTGTGTGTTTGCGTGTTCAGAGTACATGTATATATAAGTATAAACTATGTAATTGTGCGTATCTGTATGTATATATATATGTGTGTGTGTGTGTGTGTGTGTGTGTGCACACGCATCTGAAAGGTAGATCATTGATGAGATTTTTTTTTTTTGGGGAATGTCTAATAATTAACTTTCTGCAATACAAATAGTCAAGCACTATCATACAAACAGAACTGAATGAAAAATAAAAATTTTAGATTAGAAAAAAAAAAAAAGCTTTTTCTATCTGATAATATCTCCCTTTCTAAAAGATTATTAGAAAGGGAGACAAAAAATAATACACACTGTTAACTAGTTCAGTGATTGTTGGGTTTTTAGCCATTTAAGATTTCAGAATGAACACCAACATTACCTCTAAACAAGTAGAAGAAACATGTACATATCAATGTATAATTCATTATTTTTCAATTATTTTACGCTCATACATGTATGAACAGTTCAAGTGTGTAACTTGCTCTAAGACTGATAAATTACTTGAATTACAGAAAATTACACTTCCCCCCTCTGAAATAAGGTTAAAAAAAAAAAAAAAAAAAAAAAAAAAAAAAGGTTTTAGTGAAGAGTAAGTGCAGTAAGGGTCATTTTTGGGTCAAAGAAATATCTCATTTATTTGTGATGGTTGATAAAACCAAATATTTTCTAACTTTCTAACAAACAGTGGTTTTGTAATTTAATCACTGAAGAAAAATGATTAACAAAATGTCCCCCCCCCAAAAAAAAAAGAAAATGTAAAAGAGAAAGAAAATTGAATTTGTGCACATTTAGTACTGATATTTTTGGTAAGACACAGAAAAGAGATTAGAAAGATAAATTACTTTATGTGATACATTTTGCAATATGTTCAGTGGATTTCACTGCATCTGGAAGAAACTGGTAATAAAGTAGGTAACAATACAAATAAACTTTACTCAGCAGTTTATATGAAGGCTATAAATAGCAAGCATATAGTTTACCTGACACAGAGGTGACATAACACATTCCACTAGTGTTCATCTCATACAGAATTACATTTTTTTTAAAATTACATGTTTTTAAAAGAATGAGATAGATAATCTGTAATTAAATTTCACAATTGTTCCTGTGACAAAGGTAATTATCCATCAAAAGTATTAATTAATATTTTATGCTTCTCAGCTGATTTGATGTTTGGGAGCCTCGTTCGGCAAGTAGTATTTTTTTTTTAAGTTTGCTTTCTGCAACTTCCGCTAATAAACAGTTTGAGCGGTTAAATTTGAATAACAAGATAGGGTCAAGTAAGTAGTGTATGTAAAAGTATGCAAAAATAAAGACAACTGTGGCTTCTAAAGTGTTGCTTTGTGACACATTACATCTGAAATGTCTACAAACATGCAACAGGTATGCTTTTAGAGAGATTAAAAAAAATATTATACTTGTAAATGTTTAAAATGTTCTCAGTTACATGACAAATTTTGTTTTACCACTTTAAGAAAGACTTAGTTTTAGTTTTACATTCTAATTCAGTACCGATTCTTGCTCTTGTTTCAGGATGGAGAACTGAAACTGTGCTTAAAGGAAACTCAAGTAACCATATGTGTCAAATGGTCAGATGTACAAATTGATCATCTTTGTATGGTTTTCTGTAAAGAATCGGAGAATTCTACTTTCTTGTTTATTTCTCCTGACTCTTCTGGAGAGAAGTTACATATATCTAATCATATTGGTACATACAGAAAAATATATGTGTATGGATTGCAAAAGACAGATCATTGTCAAATGTTCAACGTATGCTCAAGTTCAGTAGTAACACTGAGTCAAGGTACGTTTTAGATGTGTGATTTTAAAGTTAATTAAGACTGTAAAAGATTGTTATTAATTTCATCTCTATTTTATTATTATTATTATTATTATTATTATTATTATTATTATTCATTTAAGGTACATCAACAATGACAGTTACTCTAGCAGAAGAACATGATGTCCAAAGTAGGAGTATTACTTCAATATTGAAGAATACTGATGATGTAAGGAATATTACTAATTCTGGCATATATACTGAAAGAACTCAAAATATAAATTATATTAACTATTTATTCTATATAACTATATAAAATGCAATCAAATAATATAATACTATTTTAACTATTTTTGAATTCCATACTAAATGAGTAATTTTAAATTTTTTTGTTTAATGCTCTCTGATCGAGATCACTTCCTTTCAATGTTTTATGATAATTTAATATTCACAATGTCAAAATGTTCTTATTTTAACTTTGAAAATGTACTGAAGAAAAGTTTTGAAATTTTATTTGGTGGTGGTTCATAACAAAAACAAAATGTAAATTTTTTTTTAGACGCCAAACGTTTTGGAATCCTACAATCATTGGGGCAGTCATCTGTTCAAAATGGAAGTAGATACTGAAGACAGCCAGGTACTTCAGGATGTACTTCTTGTTATCAAATTTCCTAAAGGTGATTCACAACATGAAATATTCATATATGGAGCTTTTAATACATCATTCGTTGAAATTGGAAACAATTTTTTACCAAGTAAAGAATCAACAGCCAAAATGTTTGTTTTGAAAAGAGCCTTTTTTGACATAAAGATCAGGATTTATAAAATAATGATGACATCTACAGATATATCTTTCAAGCCAAAACCTAGGTTTGGTTCAGAACAACTGAAATCACCAGGTTGGTATTATAATTTATATTTTACTTCTTTAACAATACATTTCCCTCTTTTTTCTCTCTTTTTTTTTTTTTTTATGAATTCCTGTAATCATACAGCTATTTTTTTGAAGTCACTGATTCACAGGTTATACTCCGTTAGCTGTCTTTCAATATACACACATACTTGCAGGCCTTAACCTTTACTTTCTTTCTCAGTACAAATTGATAGCCCCATAAAAAAATTAAACATAATTAAAGCAAATGAAACTGTTCCATGATGGAACAACACCTAACAAATGTATCAGCTTTAATGACAACAAAATATCACACCAGCTATTAATTAAATAAAAATTAATGACAGGCCTGTTTTTTTATCTGTTACTTTTAAAATAATTATCAAAGCTTAATGAAATTATACTGATTCTTAATTATAGTAATTAATTATTACCAATTTATGAATGTTCCTTTTAAAATGATTATCAAAGCTTATAAATTGATGAAATACATAAATGAAATTATACTGATTCTTACTTACATAGCAATTAATTATTACCAATTTGTGAATGTTAAGTATACCTACTTATTAACATCAATGAATAATGTAAACATAAAAAAAACTTATTTTCATTTTTGTTTTTTCAGAGATGACAAGAAGTGAATTAAACATGCTAATGGAAAAAGCCAGCAATTTTGCGCGAGGAGAACCAATGTACAGACTAACACACTTGTTCAGGAACAAACATCTTTCATATTTTCAAAATATTTGGGAAAATGATGGAATAATGAAGAAATATCGCAAAGATTACAATGGTGACCCTGCTTCCTGTATTAATGGAACCATTGATGGTTTGTTCTTCAGTGCATTTATAAATCCATTCACAGAAGGACCAGCAGATATTTCCCCTTATGGTCCAATACGCATCAACATTCCTGCTAAAAACATCCTCAATGAAAATACCAACATGTATTTTGCAGACTTTTACTGTTTTCCTGTCAGTGAAAATAAAAGAAAGTATCATTATGTCACTGTGGTTGTCACAAAAGAAGGAACACAGACAGACAAGTTCTGCAAGAACAAGCTTTTGCTACTGGATCCATTAAACAACCTGTTCATAAAAGTGTGTGAAGATGGAGTAGAAGTGAAAGAAGATCCGACTGTAGAGGTGTTTTATACTGAAAATATAGAAATTCCATCACCAGAACAGGGAAATGCTGAAATCTATTATGAAGATATTAAAGTTATAGGTAAAGGTGGAAGTAAAATGTACGGTATACCAAAGAATGATTCATGCGATACTTGTCGATTAGACAGATAAGCTTTGAATTTTTGCTTTAATTTGTTAACTGTTCAAAACTGTTTTACTTAATGATCCCACATTGTGAAGTATTTACTGAAGTTACTAATATGTTATATTGTATCTATAATCAATTTGGTTTTATTAACATTTCATGTCAGACAACAGGCCTCAAGCCAAGTTGGATTTTAAGAAAACTGACTTATTTCTCACGTCTGGGTAATGAAATGTTTTAAAAATATATAATGATGCTAAAAGTTTGGGTTTATTCAGTTGTGTTTTCACTGATTGCAACAAAGCATCTATAAAAACAAATAATCACATAAAAACAAGTTAATTTGAACTATTCAGATACACTGCACATATGCATATATTAACTGTCACTTAAAGATAGGCCTGTAGGCAGATAAAAATTAATAAGAAGTTTGTACATAATAAATCCTAAATTACCAATAGTGAATATCTTATTCTTGAAATATTTATACATGCACTTGTATCTGCTGTACACTTTATAAATTTAATGTTGATTTGTATATACTTTCATCTACAATGGGGTCTGCATTCATAATGTTTTCCTTTCAAGCTTGTTTCTAGACATCTAAATATTTCCTCAGATACACCAATACAAACTCCTTTGCTTGACTATTCTTATTATTAGCAACTTTTTAGCAACATGTAGCTTCATTATTAATCATTTGTTCTAAATGTAATTCACGGATTCAAGAAAAAAGAATATCAGAATCAAACCATTTCAGCATGCAAGATATTTTTCAGTTGAAAAAATAATCACAATTTTATATTTTTATATTAACTGCAACACCAGGCAAGTAATCTAAATAAATGTCATGCTCATATTAATTACAAATCTAAATACAGAGCAAATTTAAATATTTTTATATACTTGTATAAATAATATTTGTTATTTTAATAGAATGTGTCTGTAATTGTATATTGTATACTCTCTGACTTGTGGCAACTAATATTTTAATGACAGCCATGCTGGAGGAAAGAGATTTTTGTTTTCTTGTAGCTTTGTTTTGTAAAAAATAATTAAATTTTGAACAAATACACATTTGACTTTGACTTTAGAAACTTTCAGTCTTCTGAAAACATGTCCCTGTTTTTACAAAGCAATGCTAACTTCACTTGATACAGTTACTGAGTGAAGTCATAAAGCAGAAAGTCATTTCCTCAACACTTTGCTACACTTTTATAAGATGTTTTATTTTCTAATGGACTTCTCAAAACTTTTTCTCACTGAATAAGATAACAAACCCTGTTCACTGATTTTATTTTGTAAATAATATATTTCTCATCTGTTCATAAATTACTTGATCAGTAATTTAACTATGTTTAATGACTTTAGTTATGTGGTACTATTTAATTAGTTGATGATCATTGTTCTAACTGATATTTGTGGTAATGGTGAATAAATAATAGTAAAATGTGAACATTTACTTGTGTTATTTGTCTAGGTTAGAATAATAAAATGAAGATCTGATACAGATTAAGTAGCATTAATCCATTATCTTAAGTGTCATTTATAAAAAAATTATTTTATTTTATTATTATTATATCTTTTTGTTGGCTAATTAATGTATTTTTTGTAGTATTTTATAAATATTTTCGCTAATGTATGTTAACATGTTTACTTTATCAAGATTTTTACAATGAGCTATATAAATATTAAAGGTGCATTCCTTAGTCTCTGGTATTATTTTATTTTTGCAAAAAATGATTGGACATTTATAAAACTGGAAATATTAAATTTAAATTAAAAGAAATTAAAATTATGTTTCTGCCACAAATGTCTTGGGAAGAATTTTACAAATTTAAAGATCCAACCCTTATCGGCTGCTCAAAATTCTACAATACAATTCACTGCACAATTTATATTATGAAATAATTTTATGTATGGTGAGTATCAAGGTTCTGGGAAGGTTATTTTGATAAAAGTCTGGTAAAGGTAAACATTTTCACTTACTTGTATATAGAGTATACAGCAAGATCAGCATTTCATCTCACATAGGAATGTGTGTTCAAGACACTGGTGGATGGCTGTCATAAGAGGTTCTACAAGCAAAGCAATCTCAACGTTGACCCATGAATGAACTCATTTGGATGTTGAAGATTGTACTGAAAAAAATAATATGATGACGATCATGCAAATTCCATTTATATATTTTTACTGTTAAAATTTACATGCGATTTCTTATTGTAAAAATACTTAGTTGAGCATTTAAAAATGTTTAATTGTAGAAAATCTATAGTTTCAAAAACCGAAACACCATTTTTAATTCACCAGTACATTTGTTGGCTTTGTCACAGAAATAATAGACAAAATCAGAAAGTTATCAAAACTGATAGAAATAAACCCAAGAATATGAATATTTTGATTTTTTTTCAAATGAAAAATGTTTCCATTCCCAGCTGTATTAGAAGGGAGGAGATTAACAGTTTATAAGGTTTTGGTTTTAACAAGAAAAAGTGAGAGGAACAAGGGAGATAATACTGTAATAGTTCAAATGAACTCAACAAGAGTACAAATACTTACCTAACTTTTGCTGTAGCTGCATTTCGAACAATGGTTTTGTATCCATTAGGAGATTAATCAAGATATAGCAAGGCTGATCTGCCACTGACATTTCTGCAGTTTTTCTGTAAAGATGTAATTGCTATATTCTATCACAAGTTGGAAAATTCTGAAAATGTAAACAAAAATAGAGAAGTCCCTTTTTTGTACTGCTTTCGTTGTATTTTGAAAATTACTTCCAATCTGAATTAGCAGCTTTTCTGTGAATGCTGAAGTATTTTCATACAATACTGAATGAAAACTACTGATAAAGAAAGGTACAAGGTTATTAGATAACACTATTAGGAGCAGAATTGTAATTTTTTTTATGGCAAGTTAAATGTTGCCTTGTTTAATCAGAAATGTTAGGGCACCAAGGAAAACATTTCCTTGAAAGCAGAGGCAACAATTAATGATTTAATGAAACGATGGTATGATTACCACATGCAAAACAGAAGTTATCTTTAGCTTATTAGTATTAGCCATGCTAAAATTAGAACCTTCTAGTGTATTATGCATCTATGTATCATATATATGTGTGTGTATGTATATATGTATGTATATCTATAAATATGTATGTACATGTCTAAATATATATTTATAAATGTACATGTATCTATAAAATCCACCAAATACATGAAAGAAGATAAAGTAAATCAGTAAATAAATAGATAGATAAATAAATAAATAAAAATACCAATTAAACCAAAGAAAATATACAAGTAAATCAGTAAGCAAATAAATCAACACATGTTAAATAACGAGATGTATTAAAAAGGACAAAACAGTTGATGTTCTGCTTGTTTATTTTCATCCATTTGCAAATTTCAGCTAATAGTACTGTTAAAGATTACAACATATGCTGGTTGATGAACGTAATATGTAAAATGATGCAGTAAATTATGTACGTTTATGATATTTACAAGAAAATGCATTTACAATAAGTTAACACAAATACAGTTCTATTTAATGTGCTGACAAGAAAAATGTAGATGAGAAAATGAGTTTAAAAAATAGCGAAGGTCCAGATTCTGATTGGTCGATTTAATAATTCATTTCACGTAGAGTGATGCCATTAATGTGAGAGTGAACATGATGTACAGGATGTAGAGACAGCCAGACGAATTCGAATTCATCTCAGCTTGAACTGAAAGACGAAAACACAGATATTAATTTAAAGCATACCTTTCAGTATATTCTTCATGTTATTTTGTTCTGTAAAGATTTAACAACAAATAACAAGTATTGAATAAAAGAACAGTATCGGAAACATGATTCAGGTTTAATTTTTATTATTATTTATTATTATTTATTTATATTTATTTTATAATTTATTTTTTTGAACATTAATTCGAACTGCCATAGATACAGATCGTACAGAAACAGTTTCTATATTTTCGTTTATCATTATGAAATAAAATTTTTCTTATAATTTCAATGTATTTATAAACTGGATAATTAAATACATTTGGTAACTTTTGGAGTATTCTTGTTGGTGATTAAACAATTAAACAATGGTAGCATGGAATCAACAGGAACGATAACTCGAAACGGCACAAAATGCGTCTGCTCCAAAAAAAACATGGCTTCAGGTTTCTGCAGTTTAATAGGTTTATACAGACTACACCTGAATGTTCTTTTCTGATGGGTTCTGACACAGCGAACATAGCCAGCTAGAAATGTTAATACATTAATCTGCTAGAAAATAATTTCAGTTTATTATGTATAGATTTGGGATTTGCACAAAAATAATCCAGTTTGAAAAGTTTAAAGTAAAAATGTAGTCTAGAGAGGTGTAATATGAACAACTATCCATACCTTTAAAAAATACAGAAAGTGGACGTGAAATTGTTGAATTTGGCAGTTTTAAACCCCGATGGGATGGTTTCCAACCGTATACGAAAACTTCCGATCGAAATTCAAGAATGGCAAAGTCCGACGCCGGACAGTGTTTCTGTTTACAAACTTTTATATATTTCTTCATAATCATAATAACGCAATCAATTCTGCATGGATTATCACACGTACTTTGTTGAAATATGTCATTAATCAACGTCTGTAATTGAGTTGAAATTGTTGCAGAAGACGAAAAACAATTTTTGTTGTTTGTTTTTGGTAATTTTGACGTCATGCCACTTCGTGCCCGTTTCGTACTTTTTTTTCCCCACCAGTTATAAAGGCATCCACAGCAAAAAAAAAACAACCCAACCCCCCCAAAAAAATAAAATAAAAAATAAAATAAAATAAATAATATTTGTTTTCCTTTTCAATTCATTAGAGGTTATATTTACTTGTAAAAAGCAAATTAATAACGTTATTTGGATGATTGCCCTGATACATTTCATTACAGTACATGGTACCGGTTTTTGACAAGAAAATAGATTTTTGTGGGGCCGTACAAGAAAAGTAGTTTAAAATTTGTCTTCAAAACAAAAAACATTCATTTTCTATTATGTATGCAAACAGTTTCCTAATTGAATTTTTGAAAAAAAAAAAAAAACATTGGCCAATGCTGCTGAAGGTGCGAGCGCATTTTAACAATTTTCTTGCAAATGATCGTTTTACTTAATACCTGTCGCTAAAAATCTCAACTACAAAGAAAATAACGATAATTTTACCTTGTATAAAAGTAAAATCTATCACGTTTTTTTGCGTTAGAGATAGATGACCTCTCTCCCTCTCCCTCTCATATATATATATATATATATATATATATATATATATATATATATATACACATACACACAAACACACAAACGTATTAGTCGTTTGATTACGTCTTGCTACTTCTGTGTCAATCAATAAAACTGAAAACATCTACATTTTATCCTCTTACATCTCTTCGCTTGATTTTTTTTTTTTTAAACTGCACTACTTACCACACAGGTTGTTTCTAACTATCTTCTCTGCTTCGGGCTTTAAAAAGTGGTCCATGTCCGGTGTCAAGCATTGGGCAGTTTCAGACAAACACGTGAGAAACCTGGTGGCACCACTGAAAGTTTATTAAATTTTTTTTTTAAATCAGGTCAGTTTGTACAAGGACAAATAAGTATGTGTAATTACATACATGTATTCACACATCTGCGTTTATGTATCTCTAGATGCGCTCTCTCACACACACTCATACACACACACACACACGTGAAATTGTATATACATATACGTGAATTACGATACTTTGTAAAAATGCGATTGTTATTTAGGTAGTGGATGCAAAGAGACGTCTGCTCATTTTTGAAATTTACCAAGATCTATCGACTCCTACTTATAAAAGTCCCAGTCATTCGCAGTAGCTACTTTACAGTCGACTAGTTATTCACGCTTATTGTTAGTTACCGATTTCACTTGTGCTCGCCTTTACTCACTGAGTCGACTACTTTTACAGAAGGTTAATTGTTAAACTTAATTACGGTGGCTACATTTACTCATTACTGGCAACACTCGGTGGTTTATCACCGACGGTCACAATCAGCAGCTACTCACTCGCACTTGGCCTGAAGATTGAAGTCCTGGGAGTTCATGGTTTCGTTGAAGTTTGTCACGCACATTTCAAGCTGTCTTGAAGTCCATTCCTCGCACATCTGACTGGACGCACACCCAAACGCTGAAATCGTTTACAACTCGTTGCAGTTACATTAATAAATATGCGTTTGTATTAACGCCACATTTTGCTAATCGCACTTGCAGTGGCGTGCAGAGGGGATCTGGCGTTGCCGCCCGGGGCCAACGCCTTGATTATATGTCCCAAACGACTCGAGTGTAAGGCCTAGTACTGAGAAATATGTGAAAGGAAGATGTTTTGAATATTTAAACACAGAAGAAACACACAGTAATCTACTTTATTCGATTTAAATGTAAATCAACCAAATTTATTAAGTTTTTTTTTTCTCTGACTGGATGCCCCTCCCTTCGTTTGGATGTTTAGGGCCACCGCCCTTTCGGCCCCCCCTCTGCACGCCACTGCACAAATGTAAGCCATGTTGTAATTTCAGTGAATAGTTGTTCACCAATACAGACGATAAATCAGTTCCCAAAGGCACGTAAACACACTCCGCAATTCTACAAGCTTTGTGAGGTTCGTGTTGGAATGGGAAATAACCCCGAGGAGGGTGTGCACCGAGGATTGATCCTATGGCTTTTACCACATTATTAAAACAACCTCAGCTAGATTTTTACGACCGTGTTTTTTGAATTTGTAGAAAATATAATTGAAAAAAAAAAAAAAAAAATTAATGAACATATGCTTATGTACTTTTGTATATCTGCACGTATTTGTTTCCAGTAAATCTTAAACCATCAGACAATAATAATGAAAAATATGAATATTAAATCGACGAAAAAACCCCAAAACCCTCAACAGCTCAACTCGAACCTCTCCTCTTCAATATGTAAATTTATCACTCTATTTAATATTCTGGAACGAAGGAAATGTTAGAGGGGATGAACGCACGTTACAAAAGGTATTTTACCGTACAGTAAATTCCACCAAAAATACGTTATTTAGTTTTACCCACCAGAAAGAATAACGAAAGCAGACAACAATTTCATGGCTGATGCTGCGACCAGTTCACTAAGCAGAAGAGAAAAAATTAATGTTCAGATCATGTGCCCCGCTCGGAAGGTCACGTGAAATTAAACACAGCACCGGACTCCACGTGCACGAGAGTTTGCATTAGCTGCTCTCGCTTAGGTAAACCTATTAATAGTTATAGATATATCACCTCGTTCTGGATGTACGATTTAAAAAAAAAAAAAAAAAAAAAAAATTATTATTATTATTATTATTATTATTATTATTATTATTATTATTTAATATTTTGTTTCCTTATAAATCTCCAGAATACATTATTGAATTAAATGCATTTTCATGTCGATTTATATTTATATTTTTTTATTTAACAGTTACATTTGTGTTTATTCATCTGATAAGTAAAGGAGTTTTCAATAGTTGTGGATGTAATAATACTATGAATAATAATTTTTTCATTTTCATGCATGAATTAACGTACGTATACACATCAATCCTCTCTCTCTCTCTCTCTCTCTCTCTCTCTCTCTCTCTCTCTCTCTCTCTCTCTCTCTCTCTCTCTCTGTCTGTCTGTCACACACAGAACAGAGACAGCAAAGTCATATTTTACACTAACAGCCATCTCTGGTAATAAAATCTATGATGATAATCATCATCATCATCCTTGTCATCATCTCACATCACGATAATATATATCGGTGTACAAAAAAAATATAAAAAGATTCAGTCAATGATTTTTAAACATTAATTTTATTTTTATGAATATACAAATTTATGAAAAAAAAAAATATATATATATAAAAAGAAGTAAAATTAAAAATAGATTTTAACGGGTTATTTACACAAGGCAGATGAATGCTGCAAACAACAACAACATTGGCAGATAACTCAAGTTCGTATTTCCGGAAGCCGTCTGTACCAGTACCTGGAAAAAAAAAAAAAAAAAAAAAAAAAAAGAGCTACAAAATAAAGTATTATCAATTTTAATTATCGAAGAAATGGAGAAAAAAATAAAATAAAAAATAAAATTAAAAATATGCACGAGGTCACCTACAATGAAACATCACATTCGATTCAAATATTTTCATATAAATTTACGGCGACCTACGAGAGAGAGAGAGAGAGAGAGAGAGAGAGAGAGAGAGAGAGAGAGAGAGAGAGAGAGAGAGAGAGAGAGAGAGAGAGAGATTACCTTACAGCACACAGTGAATGAAACAGCAAGAACTTCATTTTAAATTTTGTTTTTTAAATTTTCTTGTTTGTTTATTATTATTATTATTATTGTTATGATTATCATTATTATGATTATTATTATTATTATTATTATTATTATTATTATTATTATTATTATTATTATTGCTACTGTTCTGATATTACAGTAAAACTTACTACATGGGTAGTTGTAAGTGATTTGGTCTGCCTCCGATTTCAGCGTCCCGTAACCTGTTGTCTCCAGGCAGTGCTCGTAACCTTGGGTACAGGACGAAAAACTTCTGGCTGCGCTAAGAACAAGAAAAATAAAATAAAATTAATAATATACTGTAAAAATTATAATTTATCCGTTAATTATTGCAGACTTCTGTGTTTTGCTTACAGTGTTTAATTTTAGTATTTATTTCTCATTGTTTATTACTATTGTTATCATCGTCATTATTGTCGTTGTTGTTGTTGTTGTTGTTATTATTATTATTATTATTATTATTACTTTTGTTGTTGTTGTCCTTTTTCATTTTCTTAGTATCATCATCATTATCATTGATTACATCAATTCTTTACATTTTAAAAAAAAGTAAAATAACAGTTACAAAGTTTGCATGGATTGCACAAACTATGTAAAAACTACATGACATTTTCCCGATATGAAATATGCTAACAATAAAAACACAACAGTTGTAAAATACAGCAAAATGTATTTCAGCTCAGCATTTGGTTCAAACTGTACGGTGTGTGTGTGTGTGTGTGTGTGTGTGATACTTGTATGTATGTATATGTGTGTCACACACACTTGTGTTTGTATGTGTGTCTGTCATACATATGTATTTATTTGTGTATATCTGTGTATGCCTTTGTGTGTCATCTTCCTTGTACTCGTATGTGTGTATGGGGGCGCGCACGAACACGTGTATGTGTGAATGTGTGTGTATGTGTCCCTGTGTGTCTGTGTGTGTGTGTGTGTGTGTGTGTGTGTGTGTGTGTGTGTGTGTGTGTGTGTGTCTGTGTATATGTGAATGTGCGAATCAGCGATTTTGTTTACGTACTCGCATTTGATCTGTTCATTTCCACTGGTGTCAGATTTGCCTAGGTTGAAGGCGTCAGCGCAGGATTTCAGGTGGGAGTAGGTGTTGGTGTCACTGCACGTTGTCTGGCTGAGAACAACACCAGCGTAGCCTGGAACAAAAAACACACACATAAATAACAAGTGACAAAGACGATAGAGACAAAGAGTGGAGCAAACATGAAACGAAATGTGATAAAAACAACAACAACAACAATAATAATAAATAACAAAACAAAAAAAAACAAGAAAATTAAAATAAAAAAATTAAACTAAAATAATAACAATAATAATAATAATAATAATAATAATAATAATAATAATAAAAAAACATACAAAAACCGAACAAGTAAAATAATAATGATGATGGTGATGATGAACGACGATGATAATAATACAACTATTGCTACTGCCTACTACTAATATTATTCGTAGCATTCATGATAATAATAATAAAAACCATATAAAAATCGAACAATTAAAATAATAATAATAATAATGATGATGACGATGATAATAATACAACTATTGCTACTGCCTACTACTAATATTATTCATAGCATTCATGATAATGATAATAATGATAATAATAATAATAATAATAATAATAATAGCTACATAGCAGTGATACTAAAACAATACAGAACAAACAAGAAACTGAACTATGTCTGCCTTAATCATCTGCTCTTTACACAACTGACAAACACGATACAAAATCTTTCTAGATTAATATTCTGGATGATTTCCGATGCACTGTATATTTAATACTTGAGCTAGCACTGTAAAACTGTGACACAAACGTATCTAAGGTTAAAAAAAACAACGAACAAATTAAATACGCTACAAAATGGTGAAGTAAACTTTCGGACGCGTTCATCATTCTTTCCTTTCGTTTTTAAAATACAAGCGCAAATACTGGCGTCTAAATCATGCTTAACAATACAAGTCGCAACAAATGTATTTTTATTTTATAACTTTCATGAAAATTATATGTTTAGGAGACTCAGAATGTTGCACGTACATGATTCGTTAAGTTTTGTAAATAACAGAGTGATGTGTACCTTGAAACGCGACACAGCTCAATTAGTGAGCACAGAAGATTTAACAGTTTTCACACGGTCGGCTTTTTATTCTACATTAGTTCACGTGTGTGTGTGTGTGTGTGTGTGTGTGTGTGTGTGTGTGTGTGTGTGCGCAAAAAGAAACAGATAATTTTAAGTTAAACTCACCCAAAGTAAGAACAAGAACAATCAGAAAATTCATGATGGCGCTGCAGCAGTTTTCAAATCGTTTAAAGTTGTTTGCTTCTTGTCTTCGTTGAGTCAAGGTCGAAAACACAAAACCCGTCTGGCGAGCAGAAACAATAAAATGCCCACTGGTCAAACCTAACCTGTACTAACTAGTGCGTGACGTCCTTACACAGAGTAAGCTCCCAGAAAAGCTTTAGTTCAGTATTATTTACCTGTGAAACCCAGGTAAGTCTACGCCCAAGGTTACGGCGTCTCGTTTTGTATTCTTTCCGCTTGTACCCAGAGTAAATAAGACAGAATTACAAATGTTGGCTGTATTGCGAAATTGTGACAGTTTTAATTTAAAACTTTTTTGTTTTCTTCTTTATTACCTAGAGTAAGTAAGACAGAATTACAAATGTTGGCTGTATTGCGAAATTGTGACAGTCTTATTTTTTTATTTTTTTTTTTTTTCTTCTACTTTTTTGTGTGTGTGCGTGCGTGCGTGTGTGTGTGTTTGTGTGTGTGTGTGTGTGTGTACAGGTTTACTGCAATGTGCAAAATTAATGATTTGTTATTATCGGTAATGTAGATATATGTGCATATAGTACTAATATTAGCTTCAGGAAATAACTTACAGATTTTAAAGACTGTTGTTATTATTCGTATAGCTATTGCCTAAGCACATTATAAGATTATTAATACGAGTTTGGTTTATTGGAGCGTAAAAAAAAAAAGAGTAAATCTGAGTACATATTTAATTCTCTCTCTCTCTCTCTCTCTCTCTCTCTCTCTCTCTCTCTCTCTCTCTCTCTCTCTCTCTCTCTCTCTCTCTCTCTCTCTCTCTCTCTCTCTCTCTCTCTTGGTTCGGCAAATTATTTGCTTGACAATGTTATTTTTTTTAGAATCTGCCTGTGTGTTGAATTTTTATTCGTAGATTATCAAAATTATTTACATGTCAATAAATAAAATTGTTAGCAACAATACTTATTTTTATCTGCTTTTAACTGCAACTGCGAACTTACTTTATTAGCGAGTTTCTTTAACTGGATGGCCCGTATCGTTAAAATATCCTGATAAATTCATCATCAACAACAACAACAACAACAACAACAACAACAATAATAATAATAATTTGAAAGAATAGAAGAGAGAAGTGAAAAAAACAACAAAAACAAACAAACAACAAAAACCACCTTCGTGCAATAAAAGTGATTTCGTAGATGAAGGAAACATTTTTTAAAATAAAAATATTTAATAGTTAATATAAATAAGTCTGTCTTGATTGCTAATAGAAAGAACAACGTATATTTGACAATGTGCATTTTAAAATATTTTAGACTTATAAAGTGACAGAAGTATGGAAATTGATCGCGATACCGTGAAGAATAAAATAATTATCGTTGTTGTTTAAATATCGAGAAACATGCGCTGAAGCATTAGATATAGTATACACAGACAAAACACAATCGTAAATATTCTCCATTCTTTTGTAAATTTGTATGTATGCACATATGTATATATAATATATGTATAATGTATATATATATTGCTTAGTAGAACACGCTTGGGATATTATCTTTAAGAAGAAGACATTCTCTGCTATTCGATGATAAATTATCCGCAAACAAATCCATGCAGGTTACCTTTGACAGCAAAGGTATTTTATAGATATCCTCACATAGACAAGAGAGCACAGACTGGAACGGACAATAGCCCGACAAACGTCGAGGCTCAAGACTGCAAACCTTGAGCAACATTTCCCATCTCAGCTGAGTCATTTTCTTTCTTCTTCTTTCGGTAAACAGTTTTATTTAAATACGGATCATGTAACACGAATCGTAAGCAAATGTTATTTACAGTAGATATATGGTTCTTCTCTGTACTTTAAACAAAGAAATCAGCGAGTGGAAATTTGAGAAAAACGTCAGCTACATATAATGCTATGTTATCATATGTGTGTGAAACTTTGTTATGATCCGATTTACGTTTTCACCTTGAAACGAACAAACGAATTATAATAACGACATTCAGAAGGAAAAACACTTTTGTCATAAGAATAAAAGATATCTCCAAATTGACATGTTTGCTGTGTATCCAAACTCCTATGAAAACAAGTATAATAATTTAAAAAAAAAATAAGAAAATCCGATGAAGAATCATTTCTTTTAGAGTAAAATTTCAGCTTTTTAACTTGTGAACAAATTTCAGAAGTAAAGATGTGGCAACCTTGTGTGTTTTGTTAAGGTTTAAGTTTGATCTCTCTCTCTCTCTCTCTCTCTCTCTCTCTCTCTCTCTCTCTCTCTCTCTCTCTCTCTCTCTCTCTCTCTCTCTCTCTCTCTCTCTCTCTCTCTCTCTCTCTCTCTCTCTCTCTCTCATGAACACTTTAATACGACGTAAGAACCACATTGTTTATAGTATACATCAAATGATGATCATTCAGACAGCACGTACACTTAAATGATTGTATCGACAACTCACATATATCCATATATATATATATATATATATATATATTAAAATTAAAAAAAAGAGTAAATGAACAAAAGGCGGCTTTAATGTAAACTTTAATCAAAGTAATAGTAATACAGAGAACGTCTGTTAGGATGAAGAACTGGACAGCAAAATTAGCAGGGAATTAGAACTTTATTCTATTAATCGTATTCCAAAATAATTCAAGTGACGAAATGTGACAAGACAATTTTTTATTTCTTTAAAAATCAAGACTTTAACTGAATATAAATAACGTATGAGTACAATTCTAATAACAAATGCATACAACATTAATGTGTATAATTATTCTTCTCCCTCTCTCTCTCTCTCTCTCTCTCTCTCTCTCTCTCTCTCTCTCTCTCTCTCTCTCTCTCTCTCTCTCTCTCTCTCTCTCTCTCTCTCTCTCTCTCTCTCTCTCTCTCTCTCTCTGTATCTGTCTATATATATATATATATATCTATATACTTACACACACAAATGTGCGTATTTAAATTACGTAACTAATATGTGTACAGCTAAATATCACAACGTATTATGCTGATGAACAGAGAACACAATATCGTCGAGAGAGACAGGTAAAAGACAGTTCCAGCAGCTTGTACATCACCTGAAAACATTAAAATACAAAATCACTGAATTATTATTTTAAGTGTATAAAACTATATATATATAGTTTTACTTGTTACATTGTTACTTTGTTTTTCATAAAGACTTTTATATAACAACTGACAGATATTTGTTTATTTACACTTAGTCATCAATAAATGAGTTACTGCCTGCACAGCCGTAACAGCAAATGGATTAAATAAGATAAGAAATAAAAAAGAAGAAAACCATAATAAAGATGAAAATAAAGAAGAAAAAAAAATTGGTGAAATAAATAAGAACAAAAAAAAAAAAAAAAAAAAAAAAAAATCAAGATGAAAATTGAGATAAAAGTTTGTGAAAATAATAAGAAAAACAAAAGAAGAAAAAAAAATAAAAAAAAATAATAGATATAATGAAATAAAAAAGATCAAAGAAGAACAAGAAAAAATAAAAAGAAGTGTGTCTTACTACACGGATGTTTGGATGTAATCTGCTTCGCTTCGTTGTTGGCATAGTCAAATCCAAATTTTGTGAGGCAGGATTCTTTTCCACTGATACATGTTTGAAACGTTTTGGCCGCACTGGAAATTTAACAATGAATATCCAGCTGACGTTAAATTATACACAAATATAGATATATACAAATGACTAAATTACACACAAATATATATATATATATATATATATATATATATATATATATATATATATATAACTTTATATACCTGTTCGAACGCAAATAACCATTTCAGATGATAAAAGAAAACGACTACTACTGGCGTAGTGATGTTTCCTACAATTACTTCTATTACTATATTTCTGCTATTATAGTTATTTCGACATTTACTACTACTACTACTACTACTACTACTACTAGTACTACTACTACTACTACTACTACCACTGTTACTGTATTGCTCCCATTATAGTTACTTCGACATTTACTACTACTACTGCTGGTAGTACTACCACCACCACTATTACTGTATTGCTCCTGTTATAGTTACTTCGACATTTACTACTACAACTGCTGGTACTACTACTACAAGTACTGCTACCACCCCACTATTACTGCATTGGTCCTATTATAGTTACGTCGACCTTTATTACTATTGCTACACTTACTACTACAAGTACTGTTACCACCCCACTATTACTGCATTGGTCCTATTATAGTTACGTCGACCTTTATTACTATTACTACACTTACTACTACCACCATCATTATTACTATCAACACTTCTGTTGTTAGCATTACTACTTTGTAATAATATTAAAGAAAAATACCGAAAAAACCTACTACTACAACGACTACTGAAACAGTGAGTACCGATATATATTACTACAATGTACCTACTATTCAACTGCTACCACCACCACAACAACAACAACAACAGCAACAGCAAGAAGAACTAGTACTCACTCGCATTTGATTTCGTAATTTCCAGAAGGATCGTTTTTCAGTGTGTTGAACGTGTTCACACATCCCTGCATCAGTATGAGAGTGCTGTTATGTTCACACGTGTTGTGAGCGACAACAGCACCTATACATCCTGAATAATAATAACAGCAGTAACTACAACTACAGCAACAATAATGATGATGATGATGATGTTAATAATAATAATAATAATAATAATAATAATATTAATAATAATAATAATAATAATTGTTAGAAAAGAAGACGATGAAAACACCGACAGTTATAACAATAATAATTAAAAGACGACAACCGTAATAACAACAACGACTACTACGACGACGATGATGATGATGGAAGTAAGAAGGACATTTACAAGCAAAGAAATATTATGATTAAGATGAATAATAATAATAATAATAATAAGAAGAAGAAGAAGAAGAAGAAGAAGAAGAAGAAGATAAAGAAAAAGAATGAAAAGATTATGATAATGATGATGATAATGATGACAGTCACAACAACAACAACAGCAATAATAATAATAATAATAATAATAATAATAATAATAATAATAATAATAATATTTCTGAAGTTTGCAATTATGATGATGATGACGATAAATATAATAATTTAAGTAATGAAAATTATTTATAAAATAATATGCATACCCAAGTAAATCAAGAAAACAAGCGCAGCGTTCATTTTGTGTCTGTTAATTTCAAAATTTCTTCTTTCTGCTATTAAACTTTGAAATGACCTTGGTCAGCAAACTGGTCAGGCAACACGACAATACGAAATCTGACAACTATCTACGGAAAGCCACTCCAGCCAACTGTCACTATCACTGCCGTAACTATTGCTTTCACTGCCACCATCACTACAACTTCTATCATTAAACCACTACTACTACTACTACGACTACCACTACAACTATTACAATTACTTCGAGGACTACTACTACTACCATTACTACTATTACAAATCAGTTTTTTCTCGGTATCCAATACTTTTTGTTATTTCAGAAACGACTTTATGCGGTGTCCACGACTTTTTATATTTCATCTTGACAGTATCATTTTAATGAAAGCGTATTGAGATGATGAAAATTAAACGTATAATTATTAAAAACAGAGACGTAAAGAACCAGGAACAGCGTTAGATGATCACATGGCACGTTTGGGCTTCCATAGCTACCGTACGTAACTAAAGCTTGGCGGCTTTTGAAAGAACATCCAACCGGTTTAGTGATATCTGTGATATATTAATCACATGACCCTTTGGCTGTTTTTGTTTCGAATAAAAGGCAGGAGTGACGTTGAAGAGGTACCTGAATGCATACACCTTGCTTTCTTTTCATTCATTCATTCCTCCATCCATTCATTCAATCATTTATCATTCCTTTATTGCGATCTTTTCAATCTTTATTTTGGAATTTTTATGCCTTTTATTTTTCTTCTTATCTTATGGTGTTTTTTTTTTTTTTTTTTTTTTTTCAAATGTGTTTTATTCTTCTTTATTACACTCATTCAGACATATCAGGTCATTGATAGTTCATGCGATAAAAATCGATTCAGCTACGTTAAGCAGAAAAGATCCTGAAAAGCAATTGCTTGAAGGGACAGCAGACGTTGTCGCTTGGCTTTTTATTATGGTACATTATATATATAAGTATCTTATATACTCACATAGACTCTGACTTTGTTTAATTTTTATGCACACATATGGATACGCATACATATACACAGACATACACGTTAATACATATGGATCAAATTTTTTTTTAGGATATGCCTACATGCTTCCGTGTATTAATAATAATAATAATAATAATAATAATAATAATAATAATAATAATAATAGTAGTAGTAGTAGTAGTAGTAGTAATAATAATAATAATCATCATCATCATCACACTATTGTCATCATCATCATCATATCTACAAACACACATATTAGATAAGTAGGTAAATGCACACAAACATACAACATACGTAGTTACATGCATTCATACATTATTATTGATGTTATTGTTTTATTATTATTGCCGTATGCTTATGAATGTTACTGTTATTAGTAAAAAATGGTATTCTGTTAATTTTAAAAGTTCGGCAAAAAAAAAAAAAAAACCTGAACGATTTAAAAGAAAATGAAGACAGTACATTATAAACAAAAGCGATCGGAATGTTTATTTGTGAAATTTTTATACCAAGTCTGGTACAAGTATTACAACTGCCAGGTACGAAAATTAATTTACTATTAAAAACCTGTATGTTGTGGTACATCCAAAACCTGTACGAATATGGCCAAAAAAACCATGTGTGTTTGTGTGTGTGTGTGCGTGCGTGCATGCATGCATGCATAAGTAAATTAAACTGGTTTTACTTTTACTCACCGGATTTCCAAAGATTAACCAGGCAAATTAATAATTCCGATACAAATAATACAGTGTAAGCTAAATCCTATCACCTACCAAGTTACTTATCGGTTTCACATCATTCCTAGCGTTGGCGACGTTGATTATTTTTTATATATATATTTTATGTTTTTAATATGAAACCTTCGCACGTCAGTGAAACCAGTAACGATGGCAACAGGCCCTCACGTTAACGTAATGTCTTCTTTGTTTTCTATTTTTGCAGTCACGTACACTGAATGCAGATTTCGTAAAGATAAATTTATCACTTTTCAGTCTAAATATTTAGGAAACATTTTGTTAATAATAATAATAATAATAATAATAATAATAATAATAATAATAATAATAATAGTAATAATTGGAAAACTGCATAGTAGTAGCTGTATTAGCAGTAGTAGTAGGAGAGGGGTAATTTTAGAAGAAGTAGTAGTAGTAGTAGTAGTAGTAGTAGTAGTAGTAGTAGGTGATAACCGTAGCAGTAATAATAGTTGAGGTAGCAGCAGCAGTGGTAATAGTAGAAGTAATAATGGTTGTCGTGGTGGTAACACATTCTAGAAAATACATTTTAATCCCATTTAGTTATCGTATTCAATCTTTCTCCACTTATGGTCTATCTGGCAAAATATCAAAATTAGCAAAGTTTGCTTTGTTCTTGTGTTAAAATCCTAAACTGCGCCACACCTCAGTAATGGAGTGATTTTTGTTAATGAATAATTCAGTCTATTATTCTAAAGGCGTTTAGACACCGTGTATCTTTCAGTTACTATTTCTCGTCGCAGATTACTGGGGATATTTACTGTTCCAGTCAGTGGTGTCCGAAAACCTGCATATTAAAAATTATTTCTTACATAAAAAAAAAATAATAATAATAATAATAAATTAAAATAAGAATAATAATAATAATAATAATAATAATATTTAATAATAATAATAATAATAATAATAAATTAAAATAATAATAATAATAATAAATTAAAATAAAATAAATATGAAATAAAATAAAATAAAATAAAATAAAATAATAAATAAAGAAAAAAAGAAAAATAGAAATTATCGAATTTAAACAAGCTATTTTATTTTTTTTTAAAAAGTAAAAAAAAATAATAATAAATAAATAAAAAAAAAAAAAAAAAAAAAAATAAAAAAAATAACTTTTTTGACACACGACAAAGATTTTTAAAAATTGGTCCTATCAAACAGTCCAACAAACTCATGAGTGCTTGTTTCACAAAAGAAATATTAACTTTTCCACTACATACTGTTGCAACCTTTCTTATCACGTATCTGCACATCATCAAATACAGTCACATTTGTCCTCCTTTCTCTAAAATTGTTTTCCCAAGCCTATCCATTGAGTTATTTTTAAATATTAGCTGGAAGATGTATTTTATAGGCACCTACTCATATACAGGAAAACATTTAATAAATAGCCCTTTAATAAATAGTGACAGCCGAATAAAGAAACTATAGCAGTGCATCCGCTCAGGTGAGAAGAGTCAAGCTCTAACAAGAAACAAAATTCCATTTGTGAACCAGAATACGAGTAACAGAGGTTAACAGGTATAATGAAAATCGTTATGATAAATCGTAACGAACATAGTGCCTTTATTTCAGACAAGTACTAGGTTTGAGTAGCACTTTGTCTTATCATTTAAAAATCATTGTTCTCGACTCTTAACTTCACTTTGGAGAAATTATTTTCAAAATGAAGACGTTTTGGTCACTGCCCTTTTATTTGGTACGTACTGCCTTGGTGCGCGCGCGCTTGTGTATATAGATGAATGTATGTATGTATATATGTATGTATGTATGTATGTATGTATGTATGTATGTATGTATGTATGCATGTATGTATGTATGTATAAAAATACGAATTGCAAAACGGCGTAGATTCATTTAGAAAATCACTAACCATTATTTTATGGTGACAAACTTAATTATTAGTTGTATATTTACTGACAGTGCAAAAGGGCATACATCCTTTTCAGTTTTTAGATTGTGTTTTCTTTAAAAGTGATATTATTATTATTATTATTATTATTATCAGTAGTAGTATTATTAGTAGTAGTAGTTGCAGTTGTAGTACGAGTGGTATTAGTAGTAGATTTAGTTGTAGTATTAGTAGTAGTGGTAGCAGTAGTAGCAGCAGCAGCAGCAGTAGTAGTAGAAGTAGTAGTGTATAACATGATGTTATAATTTCAGCGATCAGCTTGGAACTTGTGGACGCAGCAGTAACAACAACGTCATCAGGTGGTTGCAGTGAAAGACAACAGCAGGAGCTAGAGAATTGTTTTCAAACGTTTAACGAAGCTTTAAACAACAAGGACGGAAACTACCAGCAAAAATGCCAGTGAGAAAACTAAATACTTTAAGATTTTCAAATCTTTGTGTGTGTGTGTGTGTGTGTGTGTGAAAAATGACGTGAGATGATTGTGTATGTGGATGACGTGGAGAGAGAGAGAGAGAGAGAGAGAGAGAGAGAGAGAGAGAGAGAGAGAGAGAGAGAGAGAGAGAGAGAGAGAGAAAAATGAGAGAATTTGAAATGTCTATCCGTGTTGTGTATGTGGATGATTTATACATACACATACATACAAACAGTGAGAGAGAGAGAGAGAGAGAGAGAGAGAGAGAGAGAGAGAGAGAGAGAGAGAGAGAGAGAGAGAGAGAGAGAGAGAGAGAGAGAGAGAAGAGAGAGAAACGTCCACTATTCACGTTCATCAACCAACAGTTGTTGCCACGAAGACAAGAATTTGCCTTGAAATTGTCAGAGAGAGAGAGACGAAAGCTCCAGAAATTTTCTGAGGTTCTTGTATATATTTTGATGACAATTTAACCTGGAAAACGGATTCTCGTTCATCTGCCTTCATTGCCAGTATTGTTCAGAGAAGCTCCAGAATTTCTTGATGACTGTACCTGGGATCTGCGCGACTGTTTCCAGATTACCAGACTGAATGATATGATGAAGGATGCCAGGAAACTCCAGTCCGATTCATGTAGTAAGTATCGTTTACGTATAATATATTTGGGTACGTGTTTATACTGTTGCAAATAATTATTGGTACGTACGCACCGCATCACAAATATTTTATAAAGTATCCAAATAAACGTGTACTGGTTATATCTTTATTCGATTCGTTTCAGTAATAAATTGTTTAAAAATATCTGATATTCAAGTTAAGGGTAATGATTTTTATGTGACGGAGAAAAGCTGTGTGTGTGAATTATATACAACTGTCTTTCTATTAAATGCGTATTAAATTTAATCTCGTAACCCTACAGCTCCATCTGGTGCCGGCAGAATGGCATTTCCTCTGATGTCCTTCACCTTTTCTCTAATTGGAATTCTGGTCTTGTGGTTCCAACAGTGAACAAGAAGAATTTTAAAAAATTAAAAAAATATAAAATCAGGCACACTCGACCACATATACTAAAATACTTTCAAATACACTCACTATAAATCGTGCTACAAATCGTACGCATTCAAGCAGAGTAACGTATATTCCTCACGATTAGGTATATTTAATTATTTCCGTGTGCTTCATAAAAAATACTTTATATCACATTAATTATATCAAATTTAGACAGGATGTGAAATTGTAACGTCGTATATTATTAATCAGTTATTATGTGCAAAATATTTAATAGAAAAATAAAAAGGATGTAACAAATGATTTGTTTTTCGTTTCTGTTACATCGGCTTGCCCAGCCATTAATCTAGCGTAAAAATCCATCAGAACATAATGTGGAATGGATAAGAAAAACTTCCAAATCTTATTTTTTTACATCTGAATTCTTTTTAAATTCGGTAAGAACTGGAGTAAATGATATTCATCCACGACAACTGAACACATTTAAATATAATTTTACAGATAAACGCAGATAGAAGAAAAGTACACACTCTCAACTTGGGACAGTCATACTGACCGGGAACGAGGATCAAAATGCACAGAAACAAAATATAATTTAAACTAGAAACAATTTATTAAAATTTTGCATAGTACAAAATAAAATAATAATAATAATAATAATTAAGAGAACAACAAAAAGTTATAATAAATAATGACAGTTAAGTTACCGTGTCCTAAATATGGCGCCTTCGTTCTAAAATAAAATATTAATGTTAAAAGATAATCAATTTGTACATTATATAAATGCAGTTAATATCGTCTAGACACTAAAAACTTAACTCTGCTATCATCCACAGTGTTTCTTGTTTAAAAAAATTGAGCGAGTTGTCAGTTAAGGCACAGATAAAACAGGCTGTATCCTTCAAGACAAGATTATTAGGCTGGGTGAGGTGACTAGTCGAAGTAATGTAATTTAACAGCGGAGTAAGGAGACACACGACAAGCTGCAAGCTGACTTATCGCAGACTCAGTCTGTTTTGACATTAAACGTAGTGAAAATACCCTGTGAGATACCAGTTAAAAATATACATGGTTAGTGATTACCTATTTCTATCATTCTTAATATTAAGCGTTTTTTAAAATAAATAAATAAATAAATAAATAAATAAATAAATAAATAAAACAATTATTAAAATATTTCTATCGCAGGTTCGTGCTTTTTTTTGTCCATTTATTTCTTAGCAGTATTTTGTCCGGGTACCTGAAGGTCGCACAACAGTATAAACGACTTTAAAGAATCGGGTATGTTTAGTGTGTCAACTTTTTTCTGCACCTGTCGTCCAATGTGTGCTCTGATAACAAGTCTGCTGAGGTCTTTCAGTGACCTTGGCGTTGTTATAGCTGAAAGTATTAGGTAATGGAGGGAAGGTCTCTTGGAAGCATACGGCAGCATCAGCATGCTCAGAGACATATCACAACCACTTCGATACAATAACGACACCATGTAAGCATTCAGGTAGTACACTGCCATTGTTAGAGGGCTGGCTGGCAGTGTTACACCGAATTCCTTCCTTACATTAACAGACCATCCAGTGTACTCCTTCTGAAGGTCACAGTTGGCGCACACAAGACAATGCAAGGCCCATTTGTTTCCTCGTTGAACGGCACAATGTGCAGGGGTCATGCCGCTGTTATCCACAGCGTTTACGTCTGCCCCGTGGTCTACGAGTATGCGCAAACAGGCGTATCCGTCCCAGTTACCCACAATTCCCTGAAAAGGCATCATACTGCAGTGAAGAGACGTCTGTCCAACAGTGTTGGTGATGTCCGGATCACATCCGTGGGCGAGTAATAACTGAACGAGGGGAAAGAATCCTCTCTCAGCTGCCACCATCAGTGGAGTGTTTCCTTTGTTGTCCTGGATGTCCTTCTCTATTCCAGAACATTCGAGAAGGAACTCGACGCACTTTACGTGCTGGAACAGCACCGCTACGTGTAACGCACTTGTTCCGCCAACCGTCTTGGCGTTAATATGAGCACCATGGGACAGGAGATACTTAATGGCGTCCATACGTCCGAACCGACAGGCCCGCATCAGAGCCGTTTCGTCAAACATCAAGTCCCTTGAGTTAACATCGTATCCTTTGTCCAGACATTCGGTTAACGTCTGCACACATCCTTGCTGTGCAGCGATCATAAACTTCAGATTGTCGCTGTCACTATCTGCATTGAGGGTGGCTAAATATGCCTGAAAATTAATAAACCTTTTTTCTTTTTCTTTTTCTAAACATCTGCATACATGTCTTACGTAAATATTTAGCAAAGACCACGAACAGACACTCGACTTCTTATCTCGGCAAAGGCATCATTTACACAAATTTAAACAAATATCTAAGGAATTTTTACGGTTCACAATTTCACCTGCAAACACTACATTGGTTTATTTTTACTGTTTCCCCCGTCTTCTTAATTTACTATGTATTTTTTTCTGCTTTTCTCAAACCATTATTAAACGTATCTTATTTGATAGATATATAACATCATATACTCAATCACGCTTTTACAGTACCAAATCAAACACATTTTTAAAAATTTGTTTTTATTTTATTTATTTATACCCAAAAGGGTGTATCAGCATGGGACGACATAACTGTGGTACGAAAACATCTGGTACGAAATGATCTCATTAAAGAAAGGTTATATAGACTTTAATTGTAATGATAAAATATAAAATACCAAACCTCGGAGTCATCAGTGTCCATTGTAGCTCAGTGCAGAAGTTAAATTAGTCAAAAAACCCGAAACGAAAACATTGTAATAAGCTAACAACGCAATGTTTCTTTTCGTTTCTAATGCAAGGGAGACAATTCGTTCTTTTTTCCAGTAAGATAATTAATTTACGCATCTGCTACTACATATTATGGCGTTAAATTACTATCGTTTATTTTATTTTATTAGAATTATTATTATTATTTTTAATTATTCTTCTTCTAATTTTTTATTAGATATTTTGTTTTAATCAATAGTTAAACAAATAAAATTATAAAAAGAAACTTAGTGAATCTGTAAGGCATCAAATGAATGCAAAACACCAGAGAAAATAGAACGACTTGTTAAAAACTTAATAAATCGGTATTTTTTGGACCCCTATCTGTTGGTGGATGTGTAGAGGTCATGTGATATACTGACCTCTTAATGTACACATTATACGAAAGAATTCCAATTTCATTCCATATAATCATTACCCATTCATTAATTGTTCACAAGATGGAAATTAGCCAGCGGTAGGTTGGAGGAAAATCTCGATGAAAGCACATTTAGATGCGGGAAACAAGTATTGTTAAATTCTGTTCCCACATTCCATGCGTCTGCATTATTGAACTGAACGCTGCAACATGTAGTTCTGTTTCCTTATTATTATATTTTATTTATTTATTTATTTATTTTAAAGTTATAAACTAATGTTGCAAAGTCGTACTTTAATTTAAAGGTTGTAATAAATAAATAAATAAATAAATAAATGATGACAATGCTAATAAATATTATAACGTACTAGTTACATTATCTTAGTGAAACAGCCTGGATATTCTTCTTCTTCTTCTTCCTCTTCTTCTTCTTATTATATTTCACAATAATATATATTGCGTATTTTAATTTACATTTTAATTGTTGTTTGCATATTTGTATGCACCACTACATAAATAACATAATATTAACACCATGTTATACGACACACATTTAATTATGGCAGAAATTAGTGGGATTAATGTTTATTATTAACTCTGGCCCAAGATAAATCATTATGGGTGTCCTGCAGTGGATCGTGTCAAAGATGACAATGAATCCGAGGATTCCTTAAACAGTCGGCGAAAACGATAACTTATGACAGGTCACGTGATGGCTGAGTATAAAATGTTGACGAGGTCGGAATTAATAACAAGAAGTGAACGTTTGTTTAGAATCTCACACTGAAGTGAGAACTTCCAATTTCTTGTCGGCCAGGTGAGTGATCGTATATGTTATTTATTAATTTGTTTACTATTAAAGTATTTACATTAAAAAAAAATAAAATAAATAAAAAAAATAAAAAATTGTTATATAGTTTTCGAATCTGAGTTTACGACTATTGATCCTTTTTAAAACTGAATATTAATATATTTAAGAACGAGAATTAAAATATATTTATTTCAGTTAAAATGAATAACCTAATGTAATGTAGGGTAATGTGATTTAATGTAATGCAAAGTAATGCAATGCAATTTAATATAATATTATATAAATACTGCTTTGATGTGTGAGTGTGTGTGTGTGTGTGTGTGTGTGTGTGTGTGTGTGTGTTTTCAACCTGATCAACAAAAGATATGAATACCCTTTAATGACATCCTTCGTACACAAAAAGTACAGAAATGGCTGCTCCAGGAAAATTGAATATTTCTCAGTCACTACACAAAACATCTTTGAAATCGTCTAGATAGCTATGGTTCGGTCTAAAATAATTTATTTAATTCAGATATAACTTAATGAATATTTTTCTTTAAATATTAGATACAGTTTGTAAAACGATTTTCAAATAAATATTAATCTCTCTCTCTCTCTCTCTCTCTCTCTCTCTCTCTCTCTCTCTCTCTCTCTCTCTCACACACACACACACACACACATTCAGATAACAAGATCATATTTATAACAATATTATTGTTTTTTTCTTATATAATAATTTATTTATTTATTTGTATTTTTGTATAGAAAATTTATATATAATTATTTTTGTAAATATAAAGAACCTTGGTCGTATTCAGGAGATCGAGTAGATAAAATACTCATAACTAAGCTTGATATCCTTAAACTAGGTCATCTAGGATTATTTATTTAACATGTTTATCAGTCAAGGACAGTTTAAAAATAAAAAATTAAAATATCAAAAATATTTAATCATTTTAAATATATTAGTATTTATAAAACAAAACGGTTCATTTTCATTTCTTTTTAACTTCAAAATATGTTGTATTAATGTACACATTCATCGTTTTAAATATTTTATTTAATACATATATATTTTCTAGGATTTTAGAAACTAATATGTGTTTTTTTTTCAACACCCAATTCGGGCCTCTTCAGCCTTGAACTTTAGTCTTGAATTTACACCGATTTTTAAAGGTTGCTGCATAATAATAATCATTGAGCAGGTATGTTGGACCAGTCGTCTGCTTCAACTTTATTTTAAACTTTGACGTCTAGCAAAACTTCGATTTTTGTTTTGCTGCAAAATTATTAACGTATATTTGTTATGGTGGCATTTGTGTGTTTAATTAGTATTCTTATTTAGGACCATTTAACTTAAACATTCAAGATGACATCGAGAGATAAATCAAGTGACCAGATGGCCGACTGGCAACGAAACAATGGAGTAAGTCTTAATTTTAATATTAATTTATATTATTATTATTATTATTATTATTATTATTATTATTATTATTATTATTATTTATTATTATATAATTTACAATTTATAATTTCAACAGGTTAAGAATACTATGGTCATGTGATTAAATTATATCGACAAATTCATAATAATAAGAAAAATAAACTGATAAATAATATTAAAAAATTATAGTCGAAAATATGTCAGTGATTCATAACTAATTAAAATTCAGGTCTGGCAAATATTATTTATTATTAGTCGATAATTTAGTGTGTAAAAAAAAAAAAAAAAAAATAAACAAACAAACAAACAAACAAACAAACAAATAAATAAATATATATATAAATAAATAAATAAATCAATAAAAGATTTAAAAATTATTAATTAATTAATTAATTTAGTTATTGATTTTACCAAATTTTTTAAATATATTTTTATAACAGAAGCCCGTCAAAGCAACTGGCAATTTAAAAATTGGTTTAAAATTAACTTAATTTGGTTATTGATTTTCTTCTTTTTAAAATTTTGTTTTTTATAATGAAATGGCGTCATTTCATAGAGAAAGAATGGCAGAGAGAGTGGTCCATGTTTAAGGGAGCAGGTGACTGAAATAAATAAATAAATATTGTTTTGTTGCAAGATTTTCAGTATTCAGTAGATGAAAAACAGATTTCAATAATTTATTTTAATTAAATCTGTAAATATTGTTAATATAGGATATAGTCCTTCAGATAACTGCCTGTGTTTTATCTTACTTATCTTTAATCATTGTTTTGGGGTACATAAAAAAAAAAAAAAAAAAAAAAAAAAAAAAAAAAAAAAAATAATTTTGTTAATAAAATATGAAAACTGAAATATTAAAATAAGTTCTTCTAATAATTGTTGTTCTTCTTCTAGGAGCTTTTGGCTATTTTGAGGTGACTCATGACATTACAAAATACTGCAAGGCAAAAATATTTGAATTTGTTGGAAAGCGAACACCATGCTTAGTGAGATTTTCTACAGTAGGTGAGTAAAAAACCAAAAATTAATTCGGTAGCTAAAATAGCACTATTGATGTAGCTTTCTCTTCATCAGCAGAGTAAATCAGTCAGTTTCATTAAGATAATATATGTGTTAGTATGTTAGAAGATTAGTTAGAGATGCCAGTTTGTTAATTATAATCTCTCTCAGTCTCAGTTAACACTTGACAGAAAGCTGTTATCAGGATTTGATCTCAGTACCTCAGGATCTTAACTATAATGACAGAAACCAACCCATCCTTAAAAATCTAGTTTCATTTTATTTGTTTTTGTATCAGGTAGAGATATTTTATTTTAAAGTATTTTGAGTGTTTTTTTTTTTATTTTTTTTGTCAGGTGGGAGCCGTTGTGTTTTATAATATTTATTTTTGTGACAGGTGGAGAGAAAGGTTCTCCAGACACTGCAAGGGACCCCCAGGGGTTTGCCATGAAGTTTTACACCGAGGAGGGAAACTGGGATCTGGTGGGGAACAACACGCCCATCTTTTTTATCAGAGACCCAATGTTGGTGAGTTTGTTTTGTTGGAAAAACAGTTAACATTCATGAAACCATATATAATGAATTCTATTTGACAATTCTTTAAATTTTTAAATATATATGAAATATTTTGGACAATATGAAATGAACTAATTTTTTCCCTAATCATGCTGATTAAAAAAAAAAAAATAAATTGTTCTTTTTCCCAGTTAAATTTTATTCATTTCTTTACTGAATAAATTATTCTTTTCTCAGCAAAATGTATAATATGATCATTACAATATTTAATATGGTATATCAGTGTAATCTTTTATTTTAATTATATATAATACTTTATGGTTGTTAGATATTTTGAATTCTTTAAAAAAAAATTCTTACAGTTTCATCTATATATTTTATTTTAATTATATTTTATATATTTATTAAACATTTTGAATTTTCTTTCAGTTTCCTAGCTTCATCCACACGCAGAAGAGAAATCCAGTGACAAACCTAAAGGTCAGTCTAGAGTTTATACTACAGTCCGTCTAATTAAGATCTACTCTGTTTTATCCTTTACATATTTTCAACTCTATTTAAAATTTGTTTATAAAAAAACAAACTATAGTCCTGTGTTAAAAAATATTTCTGAAGAGCGTTAAAAAAAAAGAAAAAAAATCTTTGGTAGTTACAGTTGCATTTTTGAAAATAATATCTTGAAATGCTGGAGAAAGTCAGCCTTAGAAGCTTGCTAACTTACGTGATACTGCATCACAAAGAAAGCCCAGTGTTCATTGTAGAATGAAACAAAAAAACAAATGGATGGATTTAAAATATTTTTAGGTCATTTTTTTTTACTGAATCCATCTTAATTTAACTTTCAGTGCTTTTTCACAATGCTTTTAATATTTAAATTTTTGTTTTTATTTTCAAGATGCTCTCATCTATGTTCATTTTAACTGAATTTACAGAATCACTTCATAGCTTTAATAATACTTTATTTACTTTATTTTTTATTTTCAAGATAGATGCCATGTATGTACATTTTTAACTGAATTTACAGCATCATGTCATAGCTTTAATAATACTTTATTTTTTTTTTATTTTTTTATTTTCAAGACTTTTTTCTTATTTTATTTTTTATTTTTTATGTATGTTCATTTTTAACTGAATTTACAGAATCACTTCATAGCTTTAAAAAACACTTTTTTTTCATTTTATTTTTTGTTTTCAGGATGCTGACATGTTCTGGGATTTCATCACACTCAGACCTGAGTCCACTCATCAGGTGTGTGTTCTGTTCTCTGACCGCGGAACACCCGACGGTCATCGTCACATGAACGGCTACGGCAGCCACACCTTCAAGATGGTCAACTCCAAGAATGAGGCCGTATACTGCAAGTTTCACATGAAGGTTGGCAGATAAGCCTGAAATAATATATTTATTTATCTATGCTTTTCCTTGAAACTGTGTATGTGTGAGGGAGAGGGAGAGGGATGGAGAGAGAGAGAGAGAGAGAGAGAGAGAGAGAGAGAGAGAGAGAGAGAGAGAGAGAGAGAGAGAGAGAGAGAGAGAGAGAGAGAGAGGGAGAGAGGTGTGGGTGTGTGTGTGTGTGTGTGTGTGTGTGTGTGTGTGTGTGTGTGTGCGCACGCGCTCTGGTTGCAAATAAGCAAATATGTAGTTTAAACATTTCAAAAGAATACAAATCTCTGTTACGAATTATAAATATTAAACATTTTTAAAAGATATTCATCTGAATTAAATAGGATTTGATTATCACAGACGTTTAGTTTTAGAACAGTTCAGTATTTAGAAATGTTCATTCTATAAGATGTCATTAAAATGAAATTTGTTATTTTTAGAAATCATGTTAATAAAAGTGGAAATATTTAAGAATAAGAACATTTAATTTTCATATTTATTTTATATATTATTAATATGTAGACTGACCAAGGAATCAGAAACCTCGATGCTGCTACAGCTGCTGATCTGGGAGGCAAGGATCCTGATTACTCAACCAGGGACCTGTACAACGCCATTGCTGAAGGAAATTACCCAACGTGGACGTTGTACATCCAAGTGATGACGTTTGACGAAGCTGAGAGGTTTCACTGGAATCCATTCGACCTCACAAAGGTATTTAATAGTTTGTTTGTTTGTTTGTTTGTTTGTTTGATTTATTTATTTATTTATTTATTTATTTGTTTATTTATTTATTTGTTTATTTATTTATTTTTATTTATTTATTTATTTATTTTTTTTTTTTTTTTTTTTTATTTTTATTTATTATACATGCAGAAATATATGTAAAGAAATCCAGACACAGTGATGAATTGTTATTTTCTTTAGTTAACATTATATGACAGATAAAATTGCATTATAAATGTTTTTTTTTTTTTACCTTTTTTTTTTTTTTCTTCTTATAAAATATATTACAGATATATTACTAGAAACCGTTAGTCAAATTCAAAATTTTGTAGCGAAATAATTACTTTGCAGTTTCGTCTTCTCCATCAGTTTCTTATAATTTTCATCCTTCATATTTCTTTATTTTTCACCATATTTTATTTCTTATTTAAAGAGGAATATTATTATTATTATTATATATTTTTTTTCCATATAGGTGTGGCCACATGGTGAGTATCCTCTGATACCTGTTGGCAAGATGGTACTCAACAGAAACCCCAAGAATTATTTCACTGATGTGGAACAGGCAGCTTTCTCACCTGCCCACCTGGTGCCAGGGATTGAACCCAGCCCTGATAAAATGTTACAGGTATTTTAGTGCTGTTTCTGTCAGTTGTGTTTCTTGTTGTTGTTGTTATTTTATTTTTAATTATTACTGTGTTGTTGTTATTGTTGTCACATGTAGTATTATTATTTTTTTGTAACAATCAATTATTATTATTATTATTATTATTATTATTATTACTGTTTTTTTTTTATTTTTGTTTTTATTTTTTATTTTATTATTATTTACTATTTTTTATTAGTTTATGTAACAATTATTATCACTATTATGGTTATTTTGTTATTATTATTATTATTTAACTATTATTATTATTATTATTATTATTATTATTATTATTATTATTATTATTATACTCTGCTTTGTTATTATTTTTTTATTATTATTATTATTTATTATTATTATTTTATAACAAAAAATATTTTACAGTATTTTATGAGAAGTAAGAATCTTAACTTTTGCAGGAAATAGTTTTTTTCAAAATTTTGAAATAAATGCTACACTGACTCTTACTACAACAGCATATGTTACTGTCACACAGGGTCGCTTGTTCTCGTACTCTGACACACATCGTCATCGTCTGGGCAGCAACTATCTTCAGATCCCTGTCAACTGTCCTTACAGAGCTCGGCCTAAGAACTTCCAGAGAGATGGACCTCAGTGCATTGATGATAATCAAGGTAACAGACGAGGTTATAACTGATACAATACGGATTTTAATCTGATAATTTTTGATAATCAAGGTAACAGTTGAAATTATAATGGACATGATATGGATTTTAATCTGATATTTTTGATAATCAAGGTAACAGATGAAATTATAACTGATATGATATGGATTTTAAGCTGATATTTTTGGATAATCAAGGTAACAGATGAAATTATAACTGATTCAATATGAATTTTAATCTGATATTTTGGATAATCAAGGTAACAGATGAAATTATAACTGATATGATATGAATTTTAATCAGATATTTTTTGATAATCAAGATGAAATTATAATGGATATGAAATGATCTTAATCTAAATCCTGAGATTAATTTGGTGTTGGTGACAATCAAAATAACAGAGGAAATTATAACTGAAACAATCTGAATTGCTAATGAGATAAATGTTATGTTGATTGTAACCAAACTGAAAGAGTAAATTATAACTGATGTCTACATTAATCTGCTAATGCAAGAAATCTGATGTTAATAATAATCATAGTAAGAGCTGGTTTTAAATCTGCTAAAGAGAAAAATCTGATATATACCACGGTATAAGGGCCAAGTTTGATTGCTGAAACAGAATTTGGTTACATGTATGTAAAGATTTAAAAGATGAGATTATAAAAAATAAAATATATTTTAGTAATGGTTGAGTATGCTACAATCTGTTGTGTAACATATTGGAGTGATTGTTATTTGAAACATCCTTACATCATTTTTAAATTTTTAAACAAATGTGATAGCAGAGTTGTCTTCCCCTGACATTGTTAATGTAATTTCAGATTTCAGAAAAGAGGGAGGTAACTCTGGAACTTTCAGATGTGGTTCACAATAAATGTTAAATAAGTCTGTCTGCTCATTATTATATACCTGTTTCTTTCCTAAATATATAACAGTTATTTTAGTGATGATATTTTGGTTTTAAATAAAAAATATTTTAAATTCAATACAGACTGTTTTTAAATATATTTAACTTTTTAATTTTTTAATTTATTTTATTTTTTTTTAAATTTTTCACAAAATGTCAATAAAATTTCCTTCTGTATTTTATTCATAGGTGGCGCTCCTAACTACTTCCCAAACAGTTTCAGTGGTCCTCAGGATCAAATAACATTTAAGGAATGTCCATTCAAAGTGTCCGGCAATGTCCAGCGATATGAGACTGGGGATGATGATAATTTCAGCCAGGTCACGACCTTCTGGGTCAAGGTTAGTCCTGTCACTGCCACATTTGGCAGACATCTCATATTTTTTTTTTTTTTTTTTTATCTTTTCAATACTTGGTTTATTTTATATGTTATTCTAATTTTTTGTTTCAGACAGTTTTTGCATTCAGCGTATATTCAGATATTATCAATTTCAGATAATACACGTTTTTCTTTTCCACTGAAAATACGTTTGTTTAACGCGTCAGAAATGATTTCAGGTTTTGTCGCAGTCGGACAAGAATGCTCTCGTGTCCAACATTGCTGGACACTTGAAGGACGCTGCTGAATTTATTCAGAAGAGAGCTGTTGAAAATTTCACTAAAGTTCACCCCGACTTTGGTCATCGCTTACAGGAGGCTCTTGATAAGCATTGCAGTAAATATATTTCACAGGTGGGTTGTTTGTTGGTCGTTTTAAAAAAAAAAAAAAAAAAAAAAAAATCATTACTGTATTGTGAATTATTACAGAATGTCCTGATGGTATTGGTAATTTCATAATTAAATAATCCAAATATTGTGATTGTTTTATCTATTTCCAGCCTGATGTTGTTGATACTACTAAGGCAATAACTGTTTGTTGTTTAAAATAATTATATATTATTATTGTGTAGATTATTTAAAAATTACTGGTTAGTAATAATAATAATAATAATAATAATAATAATAATAATAATGATCATAATAAAATTTAAAAACCCATTTAAGATTATTATTGGATTTCTGATAATGTTGAAACAAGATAATAATTAATTAAGATAAATTACTGGATTAAAATGATCAAAATCAATTTTAAAATATTCCTATTCAAATGTATTTTGTATTTCAGCATTTGTAATAGGTAATTATATAACGATCTTGTACAGTCCTGTTTGAATAGTATTCTGAGAAAAAATAATTTAATAACAAGATTTATTAATTAGTTAATTAAAAAAAATTGCCAACAGCAAACAGACTGTGCAGTAACAAAAACGATTTTTAAAATCCCATCCCATTTATCAAACCAACAAAAAACAGTTCATCAAAATAAAATAACAAGCATGATACCTGTTTCCAAGAACCCCCTCCCCCCCCAAAAAAACATCTTTATTATTTTATTATATAACAGCAAATTGATTTAAAATTACTCATATTTTTATTCTAACAAGCATCATATCAACATATATATATTTTAACAAAATATACAAAATATTATTGCCCATTATATTTCTAATCTGTATGAAATAAAACAATTTTGTGATGGGATCAGGTGATAATATTGCTGCTGATTAGAAATATTAATCTAACAGGTATTAGCAGCTTTTCGGAATTAATATTAATTTAAAAATTTTATTTAGTTATTATTTCTGAAATTTATGGAAACATCATTTAACAGAAAAAGTAATCTGACAAGGTTTTTGTGGCTTTTTCAGTCAATATTAATTTGATGTGAGCCCAATTTTTTTTTTATGTTAATTACAAAATGCATGAAATGTTCAATTAACATAAAAAAGATTAATACAAATATTGTTTGTAGTTTTAAGTGATTTTTTTTTATCATTTATCTTTTCCGTTGTTTAAGAATTTAATTATATATGTTTTTGATATGTTGAAAATATTAGATGTAACAGTAAAAAGTTGTGTAGATTATTTAAAATATAGCAGCAGCTTTGATAATTTCACAGTTAATTTTAATCTGTGAAGCTGCAGAAAGAGTATCTTCTTTCTCGTAATGATTGTAAATAACCATTGTTTAATTAATAGTAAAATGTTATTATGATTTTATTTTTCAGCCTTCCAAAATATGAAAAACACCAAATCAAAAAAAACAAAAAAACAATGACTACATTACCACTGGATGTGACTTGATTGCATATGATGTGTTTAAAGTGATCAACAAATAGCAATTGTTTTAATTACTTATAAAACTAGTCCCACAAATACACTGTTGTAGTCATTCTGCAGGACAACATTTTATAATAAGACTTCATAATAGCCCCAAGTCCTCTTACTATCTCTAAAAAATCCTTTATAATCCAAAAAATAGTGGCCAGAATAAAACTGTGTGAAGGTAGAAAAAAAGTTGATAAGTTTTAACTGTATCTGCTTCAGTTGTTCATTTGGAAGAATTTTCAGAATAATCGTTGGATGATTGGTGTACATTTGACGAGAGTTTTTTTTTTTTTTTTTTTTCAAATGTTTGTGTTTGTTATTTTTTTTTGGCTTTTTAATTTGATTGGTTCAAAAGGTGAATGTAAGGAATTGTGTTGAAAACAGGACTATGCATAATGAGAACTTTATGTTAATTTATAATAACTGATTTCACATGTCTCTGCAATCTGTTGGAGTTATTTTAATTTTATTTTATTTCATTATTTCATTATTATTATTTTTTAAATTTATTTCAGTTTATATGTTTTTATTATTACTTTTTTTTTTTTTTTTATTATTATTATTATTATTATTATTATTATTATTATTTTTTATTTTTTTTTTTAAATAAATATTTCATAATTATAATTGAGAACTTGAATGTTTTTGTAATTTATAGCACCAGTGTTTATTCAGGATCTTGTACAATTATGTTAATGTTAGTTAAAAGTTATTATTATTACCAGGATATTATTGAAAAAACTAAAAAAAAAAAAAAAAAAAAAAAAATCCCCAAAAAAACAACCAACCAAATCATAACCAAGCATTTGTATTTTTGTAAGCAATGACATTATTCTAGTCTTAGTAGTCTTTTTATATTATGATTAGTATTTTTAGAATATTTAATTTTTGTTAATTTTTGTTTCTGGTGATTGGATTGTTTGTGATACTTTGTTATTGGTATTAGATGATGATAATAATAACAATAATAATAATAATAATAATAATAATAATAATAATAATAATTATTATTATTATTATTATTATTAGTATATATATTTTATAATTTATTTTTACAACATACTTAACAGTATTGTATCGGTATTGGTTTTCTACTGCATTCATTTTAAACGCACATAATAATAAGTTTACAATTTATTTGTGATATCCACTGGATTGTTCATTAGTTAAATTTATATATACACAGACTGACAGACAGACAGAAGCACACACATTTTCTTTTAGACATAAATATCATTTGTAGCAAATCATTCCAGCAAAAAAAAATGTACAAACAAAATATTTGATTGCAAAACCATTTTAAGATAATGATGAATACAAAGATAGGAATTATAATTATAAGGACTCCATTAAAATACAAAAACAATAAAAAAATAAAAATAAAAAAATAAAAATAATATTTTGGATGTGATGAATGCTGAAGTACAAATTTACAAGTATAATGTAGTTTGATATATATAATAATCATTTAGACCTGTGACGTAAAAATATGAATTTTAAAATCTAATGTATACAGATTAATAAACATAACTGGTTTTTTTTGGACTTAGTTCATTTACAAGAAACTGTGACTATGCTGGAATATGTTACTGTACTGATTGATAGTTGATCTGGAATCATTGAAGTATGGAGATGTGGATATTTGATTCTGTATTGTTTGAATTGATACGAATGTGTTAATTTGCTGTTTGATTCATTGTCATTTGAACTGTGATACTAGATAATATGAATATTCAAGATTATTATTTAATGTGATAAATATAACTGTGTTGTGAAAGAAATAATTTTAAATTAGTGTATATTAATAAATATCACCATTTGAATTTGTTTGTCAAGAGATAAATTTGAATTAATTTTGAGTTTAATAAATATCATCATTTGAACTTGTTTGCCGAGATATAAATTTGAATTAATGTAAAGATAAATATTATTTTTTTAATTAATATACTGAGATATAAATCTGTATTAATGTGCATATTGTACACCGACAAATTTGAATTGATTACAGACTGATAAGTATTAAGAGATATAAATTTTAATTAATATACAGAAAATAAATGTTATTTTTTTACATGATGATTCAGAAATATGAATGTTGATGCAATAATGTTATTTGTTATTTATTCCTCATAACAGGGCATTAATATATATATTTTAATTGTTTATTTTAACTACGCACATTGTAGATTACTTCTATAACAATTACAATAAAAATTTAAATTTTTTAAAATACAATTCTCTGTTTAAAATGAAAATTTTTGTTGAATAAAAGAATCAAAAGAAGTGGTGTTTGTTTATTTATATTTTTGACAGTTATTTATATACTTGAAAACAAAGTTTCCGCTGGGTCACTTCAGCAATTTACTATCCTTATTAACACAGAAGCAAACCTCTTTATAACGCCCCTCAGTATACCGCCAGAAAGGCTTGAACACCGATCGTCGTTAAACTTGTATAAATGTACTCGGTTTTACCGCTCTCCGCTTCCCGCCATCCGCCATCCGCAGACGTTTCGTGCGACAAACACGAACGCAAACGCGTGGTAAAATTATCCGATAAACCGCCATCACCCGATTTTGTCTACGATTATAAATCATGAAGCAAATCAAGTTTCATTTTGTGTCATATTTTAAGAATCAGAAAATTATAATAAATATTTTTTTTTATTATCTAGTTATTTTCAAAGACTGCAGAGGAAATCAGCTTGACACAGCACTTCCAGAACAGATTTTAAGTTCTTTGCTGTTATCAGGTTGGTACAATTAGGGGTACTTCTTGTACCTGCCAACTGCCCATTCAGTGAAAGTTCTTCTAACAGTTTTAATTATTTTGTGACGTTAAATTACCCGAATAGATGTATTTCAGTTACTTTATAAATGAAAATGTTACCTAATTCTGTAAAAGAACATCTTCCACCTTCAACATGCACTGATTCCCTCATATGAGTGACTTCAAAATAAACAAAAAAAAAAAAAGGTGAAAAAAAGAACATGCAAAGGTGATTCAAAGAAAGATTGTATTATTATAATTATCATCATTATTATTATTATTATTATTATTAGATTATTATTATTATTATTATTTAAATATATACAGTTAATAGATGACTACGCTAAGCAAACAAGCAAACAAGCAAGCAAACAAACAAACAAACAAACAATAAATAAATAAATAAATAATAATAATAATAATAATAATAAAACTGTAATCGCAAAAACTGGAAAATTTGCTTCTCATGTTAAACGAATTCTTCCAACTGAAAGTGTTTGTACACTGCTCTGGAATGTCGTCGTTTATGTTGCCATCGTTCATGATGTCCAGCGGTGACACGTTTTTCATTTTGCATTAAGCTTCCTATTAAGGTAAATCTTTCTGACGTCTAATACACAGACCCTTCTCTACATTGCCGAACACATAGCCCGTAGCAGTAACTCATGTTTCTCATTAAGCATTTCTTCGCCGAGTCACGTGACCGATACATTACCCCCCCACCCCGCCCGCCATCTTTCTGTTAATTCGTTTTCCGAGTTTATGATTTCCTGCTTGTTTTTCATTTTACCACGGAACGTTTTTTCGCACAGTACAGTCAGTCCATGTAAGAGTAATAAATATTATATAAAATTTAAACAGTCTTCAAGTTTATCGCAGTCAGATTTCTCACATGAAGTTTTGTGCAGGTTGCTTTGAACGCTTCAAGGGACATATTATTTGATTGCATAATGCCAGATATCAACAAGTTGCATAATATTTAATATATTAATTTTTCAAAATATTGTACAAAAAAAAAAGGTTAATAATTTTTTGACCTAACAGTTTTATTTTTAAAGAGCATCAGTAATATCTTTCATGCCCCAAAAAAAAAAAAAAAACAACAAAAAAAAAAAAAATTCTGATTAAAAATCGGAAGGGTATTTTAAATTGTGCACAATATATATTTTATTTAATTTTAATTTTAATTTATTTATTATTTTTAATTTTTTTTAATGACCTTTTATAAAGGAATAATAAATAAATAAATAAATCAAAACAAATATATATATATATATATATATATATAGATACCTACCTTATACTTTACACGATATACTGTATCATACGTAATTCGTTCAACATAGCCTAATGTAAAATAATTTGTTAGGATTCCTTGAATACATTTCCAAGACATCTGTTTGTTAATGTTTTAGTTGATTATTCCGTTGTTGTTGTTGTTGTTGTTGTTAATAATAATTAAGTTCAGCGATAAGAAATAAACATAAGCATATATTTATTTATTGGTTTGTTGGTTTGCTGATGGCGTCAAATATTTAGATACTAACTGATACTTATATGCTGTAATCTGAATATTTGTTTTTATTTATTTATTTATTATTCCTTTATAAAAGGCCATTAAAAAAAAAAAAAAAAAATAAAAATAAATAAATAAAAATTAAAATTAAATAAAATATAGATTGTGCACAATAATAAGGATGTCGGAAAAATTCGCTTCATGAAATTTGTTTTTTTAATGTTAATTTCTTTCTTTGTTTTTTTTTTTTCTTTGTTTCATATTCGATTATCCTGGCTTCATTTATCATAGCATTTTGGAGGGTGTCAGTGACCGTTTAAACGGGAGATTACTTATAAGTGTACAGTCTGTGTAAATATATTTTGTTTACTTTCCTATAATTGTTTTATTTACTGGTGACTAACCTTGCTTAACTAAAATTGCTGTAATAAAGTTTGACGGTCATATATCAAAACGTCGTTTGCTTCTTTTTTATTTTTCACTTATTTTATTTTATTTACAGTTCTTTAACCTTTCCACATAAGACTTGATGAAAAATACAAAGAAAAAGTGTCACGGATATATATTTATTGCTATACTTTATTATTAGACAAAGTTAGTTCTGTAGAATATATTTAGAAAACCTTTTTATTCTGACTATAAACATTATTACAGATTCATTTCAACAAAACCAAATGTAACTTTATCTGGGAAATATTAATGCGTATGTGTATTTGATTTAAAGTTATCATATAATGTGATTTAAAAAAAAATATATTAACATTTAAACAAAAAGGCCTTCAAGTAAAACGGATATGAATTTTAACTTAATTTTCAAACAAAATAAATAAATAAATAAATAAATAAATAAATAAACTCAAACGTACTATGATGTAATAAAATTTCATAGCATTTTTAAAGTGAAATTCAACGAAAACATTTAACTATTTGTACATAAATTCATTCAACTATATTAGTGCCATTTCGTTCACCTTTCACAATTTCAGTCACGTGGTTAAACGCCATCTATTGAAAAAAGGCAATGCACTTTTGTTCCTGCCCGTTGTAATAATGAAATATTCAAATTACAGCATATAAATATCAGTTAGTATCTAAATATTTGACGTCATCAGCAAACCAACAAACCAATAAATAAATAAATAAATAAATAAATAAATAAATAACTGCTTATGTTTATTTCTTATCGCTGAACTTAATGATTAATAACAACAATAACAACAACAACGGCAACTACAACATCATCAACAAAAAACATTAACAAACAGATGTCTTTGAAAGGTGAAAAATGTATTCCAGCAGTCCTAACAAATCATTTTACATTAGGCTATCTAGAACGAATTACGTATGAAACAATATATCGTGTAAAATGCAAGTAGGTATCGTTTATAAAATGTTGTGGTAGGAGTTCTGAAATCTAGTGAAGTACTTGTATTGCTTATAGCACTTTAGCTTAGATGCGTGATTCGTGGCAGGATCACTCTTCCACACCTAGCCACTTCCTCGTTCCAGACACTGCTCCACATATTGTTTGGTGTATATCTTACTGATTCTGACCGTGGGAAGGTGCATGTAAGGTACAGCTTATTGCTGATCGATAATAATAATAATAATAATAATAATAATAATAATAATAATAATAATGATGATGATGATGATGATGATGATGATGATGATGATGATGGTAATAACGATGCTGCTGATGATGAATATACTATATTGATGACAATGATAACGATGATGATTGTGATAACCAAAGTGTCTTGAAGAGTCCTCAAAAATATTCCTTTCAATCATATTCTTTCCTCCCACATACATCGTAGATGCTTTATAAATTATCGCCGTAGTAGTTACAAGTGTCTGTTTTGCTTGCGACGACAGCAATTGCTAAGACGTTCACTTCATCAGAATATAATGAAGCGCACGTCGCAGCAATTGCCGACGTCGTAAGCAAATACAGACACTTCAACAGACGCTGAGTACGTGCCGCCTCGTTTTAGACATAACACATTAAAACACGGGAATAAACACGCTTGCCGTTTGAAACAGTCATTATCGTTTGTTTCTCCCCATCACGTGACCATCGCTTCCCCAGGGTCACGTTAAAAACTCACCTTGTGGAGAGCTTTTTTTTTTTTTTCTTCACAAAGGGAGGTTAATTTGTTTCACGTCGTAGATGGTTTAACGACGCACCGACGACATCAAAGGCCTAATAGCTGTCAGGAAAACAGTGACGCTGATGAGGAGGATGCTAATAATAGTCGCAGCATCCCACGCTGTGTCGCCATACGACGTTCGGACAAGATGAGGACAACATCGATTGTACTGGTGAGTGCTTTTTTTCCTTTAACAGTTATAATAATAATAATAATAATAATAATAATAATGATGATGATGATGATGATGATGATGATGATGAAGATAGTAATAATAATAATAGTAATAGTAATACTAATCATAAAATGCTGATGTTGATGATAATGATAGTAACAATAATAATGATGATGACGACGATGATGCTGATGCTGGTGAAAATCATGATGATAATGATATGATGATGTTGAAAATGATAACGATTACAGTTCTGACACATTAATTTAAAAAAGCCTGTGTACCAGATTGATGGCATAACAGTTATGAAAATTATGATGTTCATTAACCATCTGCATGATGAGACACTTATGAATATCTATGAAAACGTTTTATACGTTATATATATATTTAAAACAAAGCTAACGAAAAGGATTGGTTGATTATTCAAAAATGACCTATATCAGTTTTACTGAAACTATTATGAATGAAACATTATAATGTATGGAGATGTATTCGCCTTAGGATCCGTAGATCACTCGATCGATCCTAATGAGCCGCCCTGTCCTGTTTCCAAGTTTTAAGCGTGTATCCTACATCTTACACAGAAATGTCCTTAGTATTCACTCTTCTGTTCCTGGCGAAAGTCACTTTAATTATTATAAACGATGACATGCTGACTGGTCTTACGACCGTTTATATCAGCTATCGTTCTGCTGTCGTTATAGTCTTACGTTACATTCTGATTATAGAAACATGTTCTAGTGCCATTAAGGATCAGTGTAGTCATATGTAACACGGAGTCATTGAATAACAGTTAGTATATACCAGTGTGTGTCGTATTATAATAATACGTAATATTCAGACAGTAATCACTGATATAGTATATAACGTCAGGCTTAACAAAATGTCATGCTGGATGACATCTAACTACAACAACAGAAACTACTACTACTTCTATTACTACTACTATAATAATAATAATTAACGAATGTTTTTATAAGTGAGTAATTTATACAGAAACAAATTTATAATAATAATAATGATGATGATGATGAAGAAGATGATGATGATGATAATAATAATAGTAGTAGTAGTAGTAGTAGTGGTAGTAGTAGTGGTGGTGATAGCAGTAGTAATAATAGTAGTTGTAGTAGTAGTAGTGGTGGTGGTAGTAGTAGTAGTAATAATAATAATATAAAATGACTGTATATTTATTATGTAGATATTCGTCATCATTCTGAGTGTTACGAATGCTCAGACAAGATCATCAACCATTGGATCAAGATGTCAGGTACGTTTTCACTTTTAAATATCTGTCCATTATATATATATATATACACAACATAATACACACTACATCGTGTAATATTACACATACACCATTAGCGCGTACAAATTATGAGTTACTTAACATTAATTACGACGACTAAATATTCTAGATACTGTATTACGTCATCATTGTTGTAATGAATTTCTAAGTAAACTTTGACCGCACGATATGATCATCAAAACCTCGAGGGTCTATCGTAATTCAGGAGAAAAAAACAACAACAACAACTGTACAAGCAATGTTTTCGCTAGATAACTGGGTCAGAAAGAGACGTCAAAGGTTGAAGCTGGTTAATTTTTCATTAGTGAAATGAAGGCTGGAAGCCTTAGCATGATTTGTGCACAGATCTTGACAGAAGAATCCACAGCTTTTGGCTGTCTCACGGAATTCAGTTTAGTTATTATACTGATTATACTTGTCACATAGATCTTCTGTATTTACTTCCTGATTATACTTGTCATATAGAACCTCTATAACTTATTACAACTTAAAGCCTGTATTTTTTTAAATATTTTTTATTTTGCTGTATATACATTGCTTGAACCAATAAACCATTGTCGTTACAGTAATAAAAAAAAAAAAATAAAATGAAATTCAGCTACCATGAGAGGTCAAAACAAAACTGTTCAGGTCTTGCAATAAATCGTCCTATTTTATTATAACGTCAGTGATATTTGAACATTTCTCTTACAGTACAGATGTCCTCATAATTACGTCTGCAGATTGTACCCGATTCAGTGCAGAAAACCGCCCTGCCCTAGAAAACCGACCTGCATTTGTGAGTTTAAATCTGTCTTATCAGATAAATTACCCGTTTTATTTTATCTTCATTTATTATTCTACAATTGACAGATACCATTTGCTGCTAATCGAATGGTTTCATTATCCAGGGTTGTATGTTTAAATATTAATAAACGTTATTAATAAAGATGTACTTACTAATTCATATATATATATAAAGACTGTTAAGACAGAAATATGAAGTGTACCAAGTGTTTCTTTGCTATTTCTAAAGGAACATCAAGAAACATGAACAAATAAATAAATAAATAAATAAATAAATAGTAAATCTCTCTCTCTCTCTCTGTCTGTCTGTCTGTCTGTCTGTCTGTCTGTCTATCTATCTATCTATCTATCTATATATATATATATAAGTTGTTTCGTCATTTAGGTGTTTCTGGTCAAAAAGACAACGGCAGTAGAAAACAATATATCTCATCATTTGATCTTTATGATGATTATTAATAATAACAGTGATAATAGTAATAATAATAATAATAATAATAATAATAATAAAATGCAAACAAAAAACAATACGAAACCACTCCCAAGATACATGCAAAAAAAACCAAAATCAAACCCACAACCTTAAAAAAAAAAAAAAAAAAAAAAAAAAAAGAAAAGAAAAAAAAAAAACTAAATAAATAAAATAAAAAAAAAAAAAAAAAAAAAAAAAAAAGCAACAAACCCCTCCCCCAAACAAACAATGAAGAAAAACAAAAGAATTATTTTTTTTTAATTTTTCAAAACTTTTATTTCAGACCCGCGAAGAAAACCTGGACTTTGCCCATTGGTCATCGTGCCGTTTCCAGGAATGTTCAGTCCGCAGTGTCACTATGACTACGACTGTCCGGACACGATGAAGTGCTGCAGTCATCCCAAAAGCCGCTGCCTGAGACCGTACAGGACGTCCGGACAGTGTCCGCGCTTCCCGCAGACCACCACGTGCGGCAGACGATGTGTCGACGACTTCGACTGCGTCAGAGGTCAGAGGTGTTGTCGTTTCCAGGAGTGTCGCGGAAAGTTTTGCTCACGGCCTGAGCGGATGGACTGGTACGATATGAAAAATTATATATCTCACTTTTTCGCACCCACGGGCGAACAAGAGACTTGAGGAAAGTAATTAGATGATTAAAAAAAACAACAAAAAAACAACGTTTTAGTAATTGTTTAAGTAGTACGGGTAAGTAGAATAGAATTAAAAAAAAAAAAAAAAAAAAAAATCAGTGCGTGTTTAAAGGAAAGTAGAATGTGTAGCAAGATTCGTAAGTCTGAGAAACCAAACTGAGGAATTTAAAATTAATTTAAAAATAAAATTAATCTGTGCCAATTTTTTTTAAAATTTAAAAAATAAAAAATTTATGACAGCCTGCCAGTTACCTCAGAGAGAATAATATTTTTAAAATTTTTTAAAATAATTTTTTTTTTAAAAATTAAAAATAAATAAATAAATAAATAAATAAATTTATGACAGCCTGCCAGTTACTCAGAGAGAATAATATAAAAAAAAAAATACGAAGTTATAAAATTTCATGCTGAGAATAAAAATGGATATATATGTTTTTTTATTTAACTGTCCATTCCAATAACCGAGAAACTTAAATTTGCAACGTTCATATGGTAAATGTAATGTTAATTGTGACCAGAGTTTATCATCGTCGAATCCAGAACACAAGAAATCAAAATACACAACTTTCTCACGGTTAATTCTCCGCTTGCTAATGCTGTTCATCTTAACACAGAATAAGGTAAACATGACAGAATGAAAGATTAGTCTATTCAGTTAACTATGTCTGTGGAAAAGTGTTAATTATCACGAGACATAAAAGACAGATCTTGTCCTTGACGTTTGTTTGCTTCAGCGACGAAGCTGATTTCCAGAAAACAGTTTTTGATTCAGAACTGAAAACAGACCAAGATGTGAATCTGTGGACAGTTATTTGAAGAATACCGTATCGACATTTTAAATAAAACCACATTTTAAACAATGTTTCTTTATTATTATTTTTTAAAATTTATTTATTTATTTATTTATATTTTTTTTATCGTCTGGATTCTTTATAATTTATGTGTGATTGTGCTAAATACTTGTCACATTAACTTTCTCATGAAAATGAAAAATGACAAAAAAAAAAAAAAAAAAAAAAATAAAAAAAAAAAAAAAAACCCACCAAAAACTTAAAAGGTGAGCAAATGTTTTTCTTGCATATAAGATAAATTAGATTAATCCCATAATTACTATTAGATTAATTTTTAGTATACTTTAACGATGATTGTTATTTTAAACGAAACAAATATACTAAAAGCATAATAACTTACAATGTCAATCGCCTCTTGTTAAACGGTGATGATCAAGAACAAATAAAATTATCTAAGATATAAAAGTTTGTTTGTTTTGTCTTTATTTATTTGTGAATTTTTGTGTGTGAAACGTATGGGAACGAGAAATTTCTGTCTGTCTGTTCACCCATCCATGAGTCTCTCTGTCTCGTAATAACATTTATTTACACTTTACTTACATATAGACATAATACTTTGATATATCAATAACATACTAACATACTAACGTATGCAATCATGCATATATATACACATAAACACATATATAAAAAAACATACACACATACATATAAGAATACACATAAATATATTCACACACACATATATTTAGACGTAATGACATATACATAAAAACAGATATATATATATATATATATATAATATACACACATACATATAAGAACACACATAGATATATTCACACACACATATATTTAGACGTAATGACATATACATTAAAACAGATATATATATATATATATATATAATATACACACATACATATAAGAACACACATAGATATATTCACACACACATATATTTAGACGTAATGACATATACACAAAAACACATATATATTATATATATAAAAAAGCAAGGAATAAACGTTTATTTTGTTTTTTCTTTCATCTACTGTCTCTGCATTATGTTTTTTAAGACAAGCTGTAAAACACGGACAATAAAAACACGTGTAGAAGTCAAACTCTGGTCAAAATGTCTGTTCAGCGACATAAACTCTCACACGGGCAAGCGAAAAAGACATCTCTTGCCTGTCACCTCCAACAGACAGGTCGGCACAAAGTGGACGACGTGTCGACCGGAGTGACAGAAGACAGAGTGGGCTGACACGACGTCAGAAACGTTGACGACCCCTAGCACTTAGCGGTGATATAGGCTTCCAATGTGTGCATCGTCCGTCACGACAATCAGGTGATATGTGGTCGACAGCAGGCGTCTTGGTAAGCAGAGTCGAAACGTTTTTTTTTGAAAATTTTATTTTAGTACTCTTTTATGTGTATTTTGTGGTCGTTTTTGCTGTAGTCGTTTATGCAAATGTTCTAGATTAAGGTTACCTTGGGGATGTTATCACACAAAAGCTCGTGCAAAAGGTTCCTTGGCTTATACGGGTCTTCAGAAACTTCAGAAAGATTCCTTGTTTCTGACTGAAGATTCTGCAAGGCTCAGAAGTTCAAATGAGTTGATTATTTTTTTTTTTTGCGCAAAGCAGTTCATTTGGAAATGATGTTCTGGTAGTATTATTTCATGATGTGTTGGGTTATCAGTATTTGTTTCATGATATTATTTTAACAGACAAACTCTCTCTCTCTCTCTCTCTCTCTCTCTCTCTCTCTCTCTCTCTGTGTATATATATTTGGATATATGTATGTATCTATTTATCTATCTTAGAACAATTAGCATTTTTACGGGTCTATGCGTTAATTAAAGGTGAATATTCTGTTTTGACGTTATTTAAGAAGATAATTAAAGATGAATATTATGTTTTGACGTAACTTAAGAACATAATTAATGGTAAATATTCCGTGTTGACGTAAATTAAGAAGATAATTAAAAGTGATTATTCTGTAATTATAATTATTTTGTTTTCTTCCAGACATGTGTGTTCTATTTGACATCAGCACAGCAGACGACAAAAACAATAAATGATTTTCGACGATGTCAGGTATTTAATTTACATATTTGATTTATTTTAATCAAACGACATGGTATACATTGTCCTGTCTTTAAAAAAAAGTACTTTACTTTTCATTTCCTAATATCGTTATGTCAGTATTAGAATTATTTGATTATAGTAATATACTAAGGAAGAATTATTATTTTAATAAACATACTGAATAATAAAAAATAAAATGGGATTTTAAAAACTGGATAAATAATGGTTTATAAAGTAATATAAATCACCAATGATGAATGTATGGTTAAAAAATACTTCTTAAAGATTTCAAGAATTTTTGTGTTCATTTTATCTTTCTTTATAATTTTTTTTATGTAGCTTAGTGATATTATTCTGTATAGCATGGATTAATTTTCGATAACTAGTTTTCTCTCAGGCATTTCTATATTTACAGTATTTAAATTTGAAATAAGAAAATAATTTGTTCTTTCTCTCTCTGATTGGACTACAAAACCTAAAATCCGTAATTTAAGCTTATAATAATTTTTTAGAAAACAAAAATAAAAATTCATTGTAGCTTTTTCTATTTTTTTCTTTTATCTTGGTTTGTTTGTTTCATTTTTCTTTTGTTTACATACACACAAAAAAAAAACAACAACAAAAAAAAAAAAAAAAAAAAAAAGAAAAACAATATCCCCAAAAATTAAATAACACAATAATAAGAAAAGAAACGAACTACAAGAAACAAAAAAACCAACAACAACAAAAAGAAGAACAAAACAAACAATATAATATGTACACTTATCTTGTAGTTAAAATGTTCCTCCAGTGAAGTTTGCCGTCTGTATCCTCAGCAGTGTCTGAAACCTCCTTGTCCCAGAAAACCAACGTGTATATGTAAGTCTTTTGTCAAATAATACTATACCAACGTTACAAACTTATCAACGTGTATTTGTAAGTCTTTTGTCAAATAATACTATACCAACGTTACAAACTCACCAACAAGTCTTTTGTCAAATAATACTATGCCATCGTTACAAACTTACCAGCATGTATATGTAAGTCTTTTGTCAAATAATACTATACCAACGTTACAAACTTATCAACGTGTATTTGTAAGTCTTTTGTCAAATAATACTATACCAACGTTACAAACTCACCAACGTGTATTTGTAAGTCTTTTGTCAAATAATACTATGCCATCGTTACAAACTTACCAACGTGTATATGTAAGTCTTTTGTCAAATAATACTATACCAGCGTTACAAACTCACCAACGTGTATATGTAAGTCTTTTGTCAAATAATACTATACCAGCATTATAAACTTACCAATAATAACTTAAAAAAACAAACAAAAAATGAATATAATAGTTCGTTGTAATATGGGTTCATCGACTGTTTTGTCTGTTTATCTATCTGTCTGTCTGTCTATTATCTGTCTGTCTGTGTCTATCTGTCTGTTTATCTATCTATCTATCTATCTATCTATCTATCTATCTATCTGTCTATCACTCTGTCTATCTGTCTATCTATCTATCACTCTGTCTGTTTGTCTGTCTATTATATGTCTGTCTGTGTCTATCTGTCTGTTTATCCATCTATCTATCTATCTATCTATCTATCTATCTATCTATCTATCTGTCTATCTGTCTGTCTGTCTGTCTGTCTGTCTATCTATCTATCTAGCTATCTATCTTTTCAATCCATGTATATATCAATCACTTCAGATCCTCGAAGCAAACCAGGCTTCTGTCCCATGACCGTCGTGCCATTCCCAGGAATGTTCGGCCCGAGGTGCTACTACGACTACGACTGTCCAGCCAGGATGATCTGCTGCAACCACCCGGACAGTCGATGCATCATGCCGGGCAGAGGCTCCGGACAGTGTCCGCGCAGTCAGCTGACCGCCCAGTGCAACGAGCCGTGTTCGGACGACTTCGACTGCCGGAGAGGTCGACTCTGCTGTCTGTTTAAGGCATGTGGTCGTAAAGTGTGCGCCTGGCCCAGAACGCTGAGTCAGTTCGAAATGAGGGAATATTTCAAGTGACGTGGCGACGGCGAATAAAGACGTTAAACGTATTCTTTACGTAAGTTCTTATCGTAAAGCGTGCGCTTTTACGTAGAACGCTGAGTCATTTCGTAATGAGGGAATGTTTCCAGTGAAATGGTGACGTCAAATAAAGACGTTAAACGTATTCTTTACGTTCTCTTACGTCAGTGCGTTTTGTTTCTGCTTACGGCGTGATTGTAATGTAATGGCTTGGTTCGATGTCGTTTCAGTTGAATGTTATTGTTAATGAAATAAAATAAAAATAAATAATAAAAATAAATAAATTTATAATTAAATAAATAAATAAATAAATAAATAAATAAATAAATAAATAAATAAATATATGTATAAATAAATAAATATTTAAATAAATGTGTAAATAAATAAATAAATAAATAAATAAATAAAAAAATGAAATAAATGACATAAATATAATATAATATAATTTAATAAATAAATAAAATAAAAAAAATAAAATAAAATAAAATAAAAATTAAATAAATATAATATAATATAATTTATAATATAATTTATTTTAAAAAAAGAAAAAAAAAAAAAATAAAATAAAATAAAATCAAAAATGAAAAATAAAATGAAATGAAATAAAATAAAATAAAATAAAATAAAATAAATAGATAAATAAATAAATAAAATATTTTGCATCTTGAAATTACATTTATGCATTATTCATTAAGAACGTTTAAAAAAAGAAAAAAAAAAAAAAAAAAAAAGAAAAGAAATGAAAAACCTAAAAAAATAACAGTTTAAAAACAAAGGTAAAGATCGAAAAATAATATTTGTCCGGTAATATAAAAAAAAATGGAATTCATCTTCAACACAACAAGAGAGAAAAAAATAAAATAAAATAAAAAAAGATAGATAAAGCGTTTTTATTCCGTTAAATCGGTAAAATATACGCAAATAATGTGTATTGGTTAAGAATTCACGATATTTTACAATTAAATTCACGTTACATGACGTTTAAATAATGTAATTAATCATAAACACCTAATGGTTATGTTGTTATACAAACTCAGTTTATAATTTAAGAACATCAGTATTCATTTGTTTTTATCGGTTTCTATTTTTGTTTCATTAAAAATGTTTTTACTAATGTTCTTCTTATTAATAATTAAAAATAACAGATTTTTGTTGAAAACAGCTGAAAAGTCGGAAACTAACACTTCATTCAACAAATATCTTGATCAGAAATTTTCATAAATCTTGACGAACTGAAGATCCGTGTCTTAATTATCTTCTGAAAGATTTCTTTCTTTTTCAGGAGTTATACGATTTTCCTTTTAACTAGAAGCAAAATAATAGAAACAGCGTGTGTTTACTCAGACATTGTTCTGTGTCTTTGTGAAATTTCAAAACAGAAAATAGCAGCTCTTCGTTATAATGAATTAAAAGCTGTGGACTTTTATATAAACTGGGACGCCGAGGAATTCCACACGTGACCTGTCTAACTCCATTGTGTATGACCAAGCATTGTCGTCCCCATCAGGACGGCGACAGAAGTTTTCAACGACAGAGAGGGTGTGTCTTCTGGAGATTTGGCTCAGAGAGTCTTCTCGTCCCACCTCTGACAGGTAACTCCAGAAATCGTAGTTGGTTTTCTTCCTGTGTGTTATGGCGTTCCCATAACATAATAAAAGTATTCAGGTTCTGGTAGAACGTCACAATAACAATACAAAAATAATGAAAGTTATTGGTGAGATCAAGCCACATGTGTATTCCATCCTTATACCAAACAGTCCTTTACTTTTTTGTAAAATATTTGACATCTCCCAAACCGACCATCCCCAACTTCCATAATTTTGTTCTCCTTCTTTAGATAGAGAAACCCAGCACTTTCTGTTCCTTTGTGTTACTTTGCATCACTGCTGTGTGCAAACCACTGTACTCGACTGCTTCACCATGCACTGTCTGCTTCTGTCCACTCGTAACTGTTAAGCTATCGCGTAGGACAAGTAAACTTTATGCATGAACAGGGAAAAGCATCCAGCATAAACTGTTCGGCCAAACTGTACCAAGCCCTTTGTCATCGAATTATGCTTAGAAGGATGCTGCCTTTGTTATTATGGAGAATGAGAAATCAAAGGCATTTATGTTGAGCTGGTAAATAAAGATTGGTAATGACGATGATAATGATTTTTAAATTTGTACAGGAGAACTTTTACATCTTTTGTAATTGTTTAACATTTTTTCACTGTGTGTCCATTAGATATATTAGCACTGTCAGTGACCATAGTAGTAGTAGTAGTAGTAGTTGTTATCGTGGCAAACTCCTAATACCAGAAAGTGTTTGATTCGCAACTGTAAAATAAAAAAAATAAAAATAAAAGAGAAAAATGATCAGTTTCGTTAGCCCATTTTAAACGAAAATCGTGCAGATCTTGTATCGAGTATGGAAGAAAACAGCTCTGCAAACAAATCGTCTTCTGCAACCCAGCTCAAACAGTCGATGGGTGAGTTTAATAGTTTGAGGTTGTACAGATCCAGATTCGTTACGTTCAAATGAGAAAAACATAAAACACGAGAAAATCTCCCCCTCTCATTAGCGCAGACATTTTCTCCTTCCCGCGCACGAGACAACAGAAAGAGGAACGGTTGTCATAGACACGGAGTCAGTTTAGTTGTCGAACAGTTCTGTTAGACATTCTATCTATTTCTATTTAACTAATGAACAGTTCTGTTAGACCTAGTGTTTATTTTTGTTTAATTGTTACGCACTTCTGTAAGACACGGTGCCTATTTTTTATTTAATAGCTGAACAGCTGTGTTAGACAGCATCTAACTGTAATAACGTTGCCAGTGATGATTATAAGAATAAAGGCTAATTTTTATCACCATCATTTGTATTGGAAAAGAAGATGTTCACATCAAAGATCACTCAATTAAGCAGAAATATTTTGAATATTTTCAAGCTGCTTGCAGCATTTCCATTACAAACAACCGAACCAGGCTGTCTGTGCTTTATAACCAAACATTTCTGAGAGAAAGGGTGATAGGCTTAAGTGTTCCGAAACTGAATACATGTAATCTACACATTAAAAATCTGTTATGACTCTAGGCGAACTTCAAACCAGTGTTACTGAATAATTATGTGACAGATCACACAATACGACGAACTAAAACGTTTCAAACAGCAGTTACACTGTTACACAGTCAGGAATTCCACACGACTCGTATCTAGGACTATCTTTCATTGAGTAACACCAAGCATAGCCGTCGTTTCCAGGGTCTCGACAGAAATTTTCTGCACCAGTCACGTTGCCTTCTGGATACATCTGTGGAGATATGTAAAAGTGAAAGTGGGGACTCTGCAGGTCCCACCTCTGACAGGTGATTCCAGAAATCGTCGTCGTTTTTCTTCCCGAGTACCCGTTTTGTGCCGTTAATGGAGAAAGAACACTCGGGTTCTGGAACAACATCACAGTCGTCTGAAACAGAGTCAGAAATATTTTTTTACAATCAGCGACCTAAACCCATCCATTTTTACTTAATTACTTCTTTTACCTAATTTCCTCCTTGTTGATGATTTGTACGGTCTGTTTAAAACGATAAATCGCGCACATTCTGTATCGCGTATCGAAGAAAACGAAACTACAATTATCGTCTGCTGACAACCAACTCGAGCAGTCACTTGATGCTTTTTATAGTTTGATGTCGTACAGATCGAAATTCCACTGGCGCAAATCAGAAAAGCAACGAATACGAAAGAACTTGGACGACTCAGCAAGGCAGACCTTTTCTCCTTCTTCTATTTGTAAGAAGATGACAATGAGAAGGAGAAAGACAGAAATGTGGGAAAGAGGAAACGCGAATGCAAATTTCAGCTTGAGACATCATCAAGTCCACAAGTCCATGAATAAGTAATTAAAATCTAATGGTTTCGTTATTGTAAGAACATGCCTTTATTTTAAATTCTTAATGTTCATTTATTCTAATGGTTTTACCTAATGGTTTTTTTTTGTTAATAATTTAAAAGTAATTGAAAAGCTTCTTACCTTATAAAAGAAAAGAGTTGCATGTAAGATTTGCGTTTTAATTATCTTTTGAATTATTTAGTTTTTGTGTTTTTCTTCTTGGCAGACGTAGACCGACGGATGATTTAAATTCGAAGTCAATTTAGAATAAAATGAACAACCATTGTAAAATATTGATATATTTTGTGATTTTACTAGAACCTGTCTGTCTGTGTTTGTGCATGTTTTATTATTTTGTCATTAGGTTTTTATTCTTCTGTGTTTGTTTTTTTGATGAGTTATTTTTTTGTTTTACTCTTCGTATGTTATTTTTAGAAATGCAGAATAGATTAACACAAATAACACAGAACATTTACGAAACAGAAGGAAACAAACAAAGAAACGAGTAATAAATAATTACTTTGTTTGCAGTTGGACATTATAACTTTTCAAAAAATTAAATATACATTAATAGTAATGATGGTGATGATGATGATGATCATGGTGGTGATAAATAAATAAATAAATGATTGCTAAGTAAGGAGAAAAACGAAAAGTCTGAGATCATTACAAATGTATGATTTACCCTTCAGATGTATCATTTTCTTTATGTGTTTGTACGCTAGATACACATTCTTCACAGTGTGCGCAATTGCAAATACTGAAAATATTGTGTACTCAGTCGGAAACCGTATAATCTTTTATTTTTAAGTGTCTCACTGAATTTACACTACAAGATTACTTTTCACAGCAAGGCAAAAACTCTTTACACATTTGCAAATTTAATTTTCTTGTGTCTGTCTGTGTATACGTTTGTGTGTGTGTGTGTGCGTGTGCGTGCACAGCATCAGTGATCTTCATAGCCTACACGTCTTTTGTGTGCCCAAGACAAAAGCGTACGCGTTTCAAACTCTGTTTTGCATGTGCGTGTGTGTGTGTGGATGAATACATCTGCTAGGCAAATTATTAGAACAGCGTACTTGTATTTAACCTAATTTTTGTACTTGTGCAAAGCAAATAGTTTTTCACAGTCTACACGAGACAATTTTTTTTATTTTTATCACCGCATGCGAGACTTTAGTATCAGAAATTCAGCTTTCACTTCACTCCGAATCCTACCGAATCCTTCCGAATCCTGATAATATCGGAGCTTTATTTATTTGTTTATTTATTTATTTATTTATTTATTTATTTATTTATTTATTTATTATTTTTGTTGTGAAGGCTATACAGATTAGGTGATGGTGATGCCTTTCATTTGGATTCGATTTTCACACCAGCCTTTTTTAAAGTAAGGATACGACAGTTGTAGTTAAACAGACTTACCGCCTTCATGATAAACCAGGAAAGATCTTCGTGCGTCTGCGACTGTTACGTTGGTCCATTTGGAACGATAAATCGCGCACGTGTTGTATCGAGTATCGAAGAAGACCGCTGTACAAACATCGTCAGTTCCACACCAGCGCAAACAATCGATGTGTGTACTCAACAGTTTCAGGTTGTACAGATCCAGATTCGTTACGTTCAAATCAGAAAAACAGGAAACACGAACAAATCTTATCTTTACACCAACACAGACGTTTTCTCCTTCCAACACTTGTAAGGAGATGAAAAGGAGAAGGAGAAAAACGGAAGGAAAGCAGAAACAAAATGTGCAGTGAAATTTCATGATGCTGACGAAACGACAGATAGATCGCGTTTTGCCTGAACTGAAAGATGACTTAAAACTATGGTTACATAGATGTTTTCATAAATAAATCAGTCATATCTAATATCTAATTTGTTTTCATTCGTTTATTTGAAAAATAATAAATAATTTATTTATTGGAGATATATATCGTACATCTTTACAAAAACTAAACCACTGACATGCAATACGTGTTTGGTTCCTGGTTTCTGGTTAGAACACGTGTCTGTTACCGAGACTTTGTATTGATTTTTTTGTGTTTGATTTTACAGATCATTTTCTCATTAATAACTTACGAAACAACTGTACAGGTCTGAAATGTGTCTGCCTCTCGGGACTTTTATTATTCTACGTCCCGGTACTAAACAAACCAGATTTGCCGAGTTCCCGGGCCGACTCCATTCTGAATAGTCATTATTCAACTGATTTACAGATAAGTTTCTCAAATTACCTTCTGAAATGTTGTGTATTCCCTTTGTTATCGTTTATTTATTGTTAACAAGATGAGATAAAGAGGATATCATATCTTTTTTACAACGTTTTGTTTTACAATAGAATGTATGATTTAAAAAAAAAACCTCTCACAGAAATATCTGTTTTAGTGTTTCATTTGTGCGTGCAGAATAAATAAAACACATGAATTCAACGTCAGTGGACCAAACTGAGTTTGTTTTATTCGTACCAGTGAGGTTTAGACAAACATTAAAGATAAATTCGTAATTTTCACTTTTTTATGTCGTTCAGTACATTATCTAATAAAACAACGGAATAATGTAGCAAACTTAGTTTCTGTTTAACTTTCACAGTTTTATAAAAGTGAATATTAATAAAATAGATTATGGATTAATATTAACAAAAAATTGGCAGTAAATTGCCTAGTGAACTAAAATACCAGTAAATATTAATAAAATAGATTATGCATTAATATTGACACAAAAATTGGCAGTAAACTGCCAAGTGAACTAAAATACTTCAAGTTGTGTTTACACTGGGACACTCAGGAATTCCACACGTCTCAAACCTGACCTTGTTGTCCATCGTGTAACACCACACATATTTTATTCTATCGGGATTACGACAGAAATTTTCTACAGCGGACACATTATCTTCTGGATAACTCTTTGGGTTGGTGAAATGGTGAGAGTGGGGATACTGCTGGTCAAACCTCTGACAGGTGATTCCAGAAATCGTTGTCGTTTTTCTTCCTGTGTACCACGGTTTCCCGTTCACGTAATGAAAGCATTCGGGTTCCGGAACAACATCACAGTCATCTGAAACATAACTGCAAATATTTAAGCGGGAGTAGACCCATGATAGGTATGATATAATTATATTGACACCACTCTGCCTCACTTTTATAACAAATATATTACATACAAAAGAAATATCTATGTTTGTTTCTACATCGTAGGTAATTGCAAAGGTATCACAAACGGTACATTGTGAAAAATACAGCAAAAGTGTAAAAACTCTTCATCTTTTTCATCGCCTGTATGTTACTCGTACATACAAATACCAGTTATTTTTTAATATAATGAGACCTTTTCGATTACATGCATTGTTAAATGGAAGACAAGAGGATAAGTAAATGTTAATACATGCACTTACCATTAGTACGATAAATCAGGAAAGATCTTTGTACATCAGTGGTTGTATTGTTGGTCGATTTGGAACGATAAATCGCGCACGTGTTGTATCGAGTATCGAAGACGACAGCTGTACAAACATCGTCAGTTCCACACCAGCGCAAACAATCGATGTGTGTACTCAACAGTTTCAGTTTGTACAGATCCAGATTCGTTACGTTCAAATCAGAAAAACAGAAAACACGAAGAAATCTTTTCTTTACACCAACACAGACGTTTTCTCCTTCCCACACTTGTAGCGAGATGAAAAAGAGAAGGAGAAAAATGGAAGGAAGGCAAAGACAAAATGTGCAGTGAAATTTCATAATTACAAGACGACACGTAATTCAGATTTAATCTGGAATGAAAGACGACATAAAACTAAAGGTATTATAAATGCTTTCATAGGTAAGTAAATGAATGACGGTAAAATCTTTTTTTTTCTTTTTTTTCCCATAAGATGTCTGTCGTCGTCTTTGCCTTGATTTCTTTGTGTTTGCTTCTTATAAATACTTTTCTTATTAATAATTGAGAAAAGGAGAATCCAACTGTAAAACACTTAATTTGATTAACTCAGCATGCATTAAATGTTGTGAATAGTGATTACTCAACTGATTTATAGGAATAATTGGATTTCTCTTTGTGATCGCTTTTTATTCTTAGCAAGACCGCGCAGAGAAGAAGTTGAAGTGCATTTCTGCGTTGCATCCGATTGTCTGTCTAAGACTAATAATAACAGCTATTACAACTTTATTTTACGATTCTACGAATCACAAAGGTAGAGAGAAAGAAAGGCGCTTTCATTCATTTTCATATACATATATATATATTTTTTTATCATTGTTTATAGAATACATATAACACAGGAAATGAACCTAAACAAACCATATTGAGATTATTTCATTCGTACCAATGAGGTACAAAAGGACACGCACAGATAAACATCGATTTCTGTACACCAGCTCAAACAGTCAGTGCTTGTACCTAACGGTTTAAGTCTCTGTAGAATCAGTGATGAGAAAAAAGAAAAAAACAGAGAACACGACAAAATCTTGCCTTTGTAGTAACACAAACATCTCTTCCTTTAACTTACATATAAAACTGTAAGAGTCAAGGGTAGAATATATAAATAATTTCATAATTAATTCTAAACTAAAAAGGTACATGGATTTTTATTGATTACTTTTCTTTCTTTTGTTGCTCTGATTAATAAAAATAATAATATTTCGAGGGAGATGTTAACATATTTGAATGTTTCTGTTTGATACGTCGTATATTCTTTTGTTTAATATATGAACAGTTCCGCTTGGCATAGTACCTCTGTATATTTAATATAATATCGCAAACTCTGGCATTTTTGCTTTATATATATATATATACCCTGACTTACGAGTTTAATTCTTTCCGTGGCCGAGCTCGTTACTCAGTTTGCTCGTATATCAAATCAATTGCAATCATACAGTATATGAGAAATATCGTAAGTCAAGGTACCACTGTATATATATAAAATTCGTAAAATAAAAAGACATAAAAAAATATTTATATGTCTAAGTTTAGAATGTTTATTTAGCATGTACACAAAAAAAATAAAAAATAATTATAATAAAACATCGTGTTACATACGTGAAAGATTCAAGAAATAATAAAAGTTAATTAAGAAATTGGTAGTTTTTTTTGTTGTTTTTTTCTGCTATTAAAATCCGAACGTTGGTGGCTCCATTTTATTTACTTTTTAAGTTATTACTGATTGGTTCGTATTCAAAGTGTGTTATTTAATACAGTTTATGCGTCTATAAAATAGATAGGAGAATGGAATTTTGACTTGCTGTGTATGTTGGTTTTCTCGTTCCTGCAAACCTCTATTCTACATACAAAAAAAAAAAAAAAAAAAATTCCCTGCTTACCTCGAAAAATTGAAATGGGTGGGAGATAAACAAGTATTTTTAAAATTATTATTATTATTATTATTATTATTATTTTAATGTGGTCTTATTGAATGAGTAACTAAAACGAACAAGAGACAGAAAAAATACAAACATGGGAAAGACAAATTACTACGTGACCTTTCATCACGCGTGTGATTTCGTATTCCACTGCGTGTAATTAACACTGTATGTGAATTACTACGTGACCTTTCATCACGCGTGTCATTTCGTATTCCACTGCGTGTAATTAACATTGTATGTGAATTACTACGTGACCTTTCATAACGCGTGTGATTGCGTATTCCACTGCGTGTAATTAACATTGTATGTGAATTACTACGTGATCTTTCATCACGCGTGTGATTGCGTATTCCACTGCGTGTAATTAACATTGTATGTGAATTACTACGTGACCTTTCATAACGCGTGTGATTGCGTATTCCACTGCGTGTAATTAACATTGTATGTGAATTACTACGTGACCTTTCATCACGCGTGTGATTGCGTATTCCACTGCGTGTAATTAACATTGTATGTGAATTACTACGTGATCTTTCATCACGCGTGTGATTGCGTATTCCACTGCGTGTAATTAACACTGTATGTGAATTACTACGTGATCTTTCATCACGCGTGTGATTGCGTATTCCACTGCGTGTAATTAACATTGTATGTGAATTACTACGTGATCTTTCATCACGCGTGTGATTGCGTATTCCACTGCGTGTAATTAACATTGTATGTGAATTACTACGTGATCTTTCATCACGCGTGTCATTGCGTATTCCACTGCGTATTATTAACATTGAAAGGCTGTTTAAAACTAAGTATACGTCAATACGTCACTAACATCTAATGTATAGAACAGTTTTGTATTCTACGATGACATCCATTTTTTTATCACGCGTTTTTTTTTCTTCTGGGTTTTTTAATTATTAAGAATATATAGATATATTTAAAACCTGTTAATAATTAAGCATAAAAACCAATGACGCTATTTGAGGATACACTTTAGAATATGGATTACGTCTGGACTTGTTTAGTTTCGCACTTTTACAACGTAAGATCAAACATCTTTTGACGCATCTACAAATACGCGGAAAATGGTATTTGTAATATGCTGAATAACAAAAGGAGTACAAGTGTTACTTTTCTTATTCTTACAAACGTAGCTGGCTCTGTAGGTTTTGTAAGAAACAAACAAAACAACAGTTTTCTGTTTCAAGATTTTTTTTCTTCATCTCGTCTCGCTCTGCAGTTTAGATAAAGAAAGGAACAAATGAAGGAGAACAAAACAAAAAATAGAATGTACTTATATATTCTTTTATTCCTCTATTTATTTATTTTATTTTATTTTATTTATTTTATTTTATTTTTTTATTTATTTATTTATTTATTTATTTTTTTATTTATTTATTTATTTATTTATTTTTATTTATTTATTTATTTATTTATTTTTTTAAATTAATGCTCAGAACGAATAACTAACTGCCTGACACCAGTTCATAAACAAAACATACAAGAGCAAAAATTGAGAACGTGACTGAAATCCTTCAAGCCGTATTCCTGCTGGGACACTGAGGAATTCCACACGTCTCAAACCTGACGTTGTCGTGCACGGTGTAACACCAGACAGATTCCATTCTATCTGGATTGCGACAGAAGTTTTCTACAGCGGAGACATTGTCTTCTGAGAAGTACTCTTGGGTAACGAACCGGTGACCGTGGGGAGTCTGCTGGTCAAACCTCTGACAGGTGATTCCAGAAATCGTCGTCGTTTTTCTTCCTGTGTACCACGGTTTTCCGTTCACGTAATGAAAGCATTCGGGTTCCGGAACAATACCACAATCATCTGAAAAATAAAAAATATTTGTAAATATTTTAGCAGGCGTGAGTCCAGGGGATTTGAGATACAAACAGACACCAGACTTTTTAGTCATCTTTGCACAGATATATGAATTCGTGATATTATGTACAGTAAATTATATTCTCGTTTTTTTTGCGTTTGTTAAAAATATAGTCACAAGGTAGTCACGTACATCGTCAATTTAGGTAGGAATTTACATCATTGGAAACAGTTCTGTCTGTGCTGTATAATGAGCATAAAAATAAATATATAAATAATATATAAGTAAAAATAAATATATAAATAATATATAAGTAAAAATAAATATATAAATAATATATAAGTAAAAATAAATAAATAAATGCTTACTAAATAAGAAGAAAAACGAAATGTCCCAGATAATTACAAACGTAAAATTACTAGGGTTTGCAAATTACCGGCAATATCAATACCGGTAAATTACAGATAGATATTCTCAATACCGGTTTTCACCGGTTTTAGTTAGTTCGTGCATAGGAAAAGGTACTTACGGGGCTTTTGTGGACACTGTTTTCTTTTACACATACTAATTTTATTTATTATTTTGTCATTCATCTGACAACATTATTCATTATCCTCCTTTTCCTGAAATATAGTGAAGAGAACCTTTATAGAACTTAAAATGGCTACAAAAGGTATATAAGAAATGTACATGTAATAAAAAACCAAGAAGAAATGTGGATGCGAATTTTATAAAAAATAATCGAGGAAAATGTACATCACATGTTTTGCAACTTTGGAGAAGTTCTGATTCATTCCTCGATAGTCGAAAAGTATGACTTTAAAACACCCAAAACATCTAGTGTCATGGGCGACAACAGAGAAGCAGGAGCCAATCCTTTATCACTAGTCTCCAAAATGACTTAGGATGCCACACATGTCAGCAATCTAACAGGTAAACATGGAACATTAAACAGACGAGCATCGAACTCGCATCTCAAGGCATGTTAGCAACACCCGAGTTACTAACATAATCTTATGTTAACAACTAACATATCTCTCAACATAACTCTTTAAAATTTAGAAAACCGGCATTGGTGCTTCGGTAAAGGTATTACCCATCAATTACTAAAACCGGTATTTACCGGTATTTAAATACCGGTTTTCGAACCCTAATAATTACCCATTCAGATTTATCATTTTCTTTATGCGTGTGTACGCAATACACATTCTCTTTACAGCAATTGAAAACTGTATTAACCTACACTTTAAGAATACTTTTCACAACAAGGCAAAAACTCTTTACATATTTGCATAATTAATTTTTTCTTTTGTCTGTGTGTGTGTACGTGTGTGTGTCTTTGCGTACACGTAGTTAAACTAATTTATTTTGTGTGCGCTAAACATATGGTTTCGCGTATTTAACTTTACTTTTTGGTGTATGAACGTAATTTTTCATCAATACATGGGTGACCTTCGTATCGTTTATTGATTTTTTTATTTAATATATGTGCTGTTAAGGCTACACAAATCAGGAGACAGGGAGGCGTTTTGATGTCTAACAAATGCTACTTGATGTGGATCACGGTCTCACACCAGCATTTATCAAAGCAAACGTTGCAGCCGAAAATACGACAGTTAAGTTAAACAGACTTACCACCTTCGTCGTAAACCAGGAAATATCTTTGCACAGCTGCGACTGTTACGTTGGCCCATTTGGAACGATAAATCGCGCACGTGTTGTATCGATTATCGAAGAAAGAGGCTGTACAAGCATCGTCTTCTGTGCACCAGCTCAAACAATCGGTGCTTGTACCTAACAGTTTCAGTTTGTAGAGATCCAGATCCTTCACGTTCAAATCGGAAAAACAGTAAACACGAGAAAATCTTGTCTTGGTACCAGCACAAACATTACCTCCTTCGCTTACATATAGGAATGTAAGAGCGAAGAGGACAAACAGGAATAGCTGGCAGAAACCAAATCTGCTGCCAAATTTCATGGTGAATTTCCTATCGTTAGCCGATTCGGTTCAAAGACGGTTTCAAACTACGACTATAGAAAAAACAAAGAAAGGTACATTGATTTTATATTGATTTTTATTTTCTTTTCATTTTTTTATATTTTATTTTTTTTCATTTTTTTTTATTTTTCCAGGTAAGAAAAAGAACGGTACTTATGGGAAAACTTTAACATTTAAATAATTTATATTTCTTTTCTTTAACAAACGAGTAGCTCTGCTTGTGTAATTAAACCAGCTACTGGTGTATATATTTACACATAAATATATAATTCGTAAAGAAGCAAATAAAAAGACAACTGCATGTCTAAGTTCAGAATATTTTTGTTTACATTTACGCAAGCATCAAGAATAATATATGGTGTTATATTGTGCGTTTCTGTGTTATTTACAAAAAACGAATTATCCCAAGGCGTTTAACATTCATGTTACGGTTTGTTCCTCTGTATTAAGATAGTCTCGACATTTCGGTTCAAACTGCAATATTACATGTCAAAGTCACTGATGTGAATAACAATTGCTCAGCTTTACAGTTTTCAAATTAGAGTGGATAAAAAAAAAATAATGCCACACAGTATTTGCAATTTAGATAAAATATGTAGAAAAAAAAAAAAAAAAAAAAAAAATAAAGGTTTTCTGCTAATAAACCTTTTTTTTTTGTATATATAAATCGAATAAGGCTTTCCACAACATGCAAATATATATAAAAAATTATTATCATTTGTTAAGAAAGAAAATATTTATATAAAAGATCGCTTGCTCAAAAAGAAATATTTAGTTCATTTTGTATAATTAACAAACTATTCGAAATTTTCCTTCCAAATAAACCATGCAGACAATTCATGTTTTGTCCCAGAATAATTGGGAGGAAAGGGTTGTAAGCGTAATTTTAAAAAGAAAGTGACTACATTTAACTTATAAGTCAAAAATCTGTTATGACTCTAGGCGAACTTCAAACCAGTGTTGCTGAATAATTATGTGACAGATCACACAATACGACGAACTAAAACGTTTCAAACAGCAGTTACACTGTTACACAGTCAGGAATTCCACACTTCTCGTATCTAGGACTGTCTTTCATTGAGTAACACCAAGCATAGCCGTCGTTTCCAGGGTCTCGACAGAAATTTTCGGCATCAGTCGCACTGCCTTCTGGGTATCTCCATGGCTGTGCGTATTTGTGATTCCAGAAATCGTTGTCGTTTTTCTTCCTGAGTACCCTTTTTGGCCGTTACCGGAGAGATAGCACTCGGGTCCCGGAACAACATCACAGTCATCTGAAACAAGAGTCAAGAAATATTTTTTACTATCAGCGACCTAAACCCATCCATTTTCGTTCTTTTACCTGATATTTTTTTCGTAATCTTTTTCAGTACTAAGGTGTTTCGTCATATAGGTGGTTCACCTCAAAAAGATAATAACAATAGAAAACAGTATACCTCATCAACTGATCTTTGTGATGACGAATATCATCATAATAATAACAGTAATAATAACAGTAATAATAATAATAATAATAATAATAATATTAATAATAATAATAATAACTATAATAACAATAATAACAACAACAACAACAATAATAATAATAATAATAATAATAATAATAATAATAATAATAATAAATTAATAATAATAATAAAACGCATTGGTTATAGGTTGGAACGGTAAATATTGCAATAGCAGCCAGACAAAAGCAGTATCATCTTACTATAGGCTACATTAAACAACAGTTTTAAATTACAAAGTGATTTTTATTATTATTTTATTTTTTTATTTGTTAAGAAAACAAAAACATTTTAGTGGTATTACCCGTTAATGCGGCAATAGTAGAAGTAGAGGTAACAACAGAAATAAACTTAAAGTCTTCACGATAAACCAGGAAAGGTAAATATTGCAATAGCAGCCAGACAAAAGCAAGTATCATCGATAAACCAGGAAAGGTTTCTCTTTATCGATGTTTTTTTTTTACGGTCTGTTTAAGACGATAAATCAGCGCAAATCAGAAATGCAAGAAACATGAAAGAACTTTGTCGACTCAGCAGTATTTTTGTTTATTTACACAATCTAATCAGACGTACATAACAAAACAAAATATTTATTCATCAAATATGTATTCCTATACAAACACACGCACATGCACATCAACCATATACACCTGCAGACACAAGGAATCAATGGCTATGACTTAATACAAATTCTAATAAAGTAATTGTGCTAATCGTAAAGGCAAAGATTCCTTGAATACTTTTTAACTCACACTTTTAACAACCACTTCCTTGTATATTCTGCATTATGTAATTTCTCATTCTTTGTTACAGCAGAAAAAAACAGCTTAGGTTCGTGTTTTTTGTTTGTTTTTGTCGCTTTTTATAATTTAAATTTATATCTTCTGTAATTAACTGTCTCACTAAAATTAATTATAATGTGTTCTGTGTGCATTCCACCAATTTTACAACAAGTTAATTTATAGTAGTGTCCATCCTGTTATGTTTTATAAGCTCTACCATATGTTAATGTAAATCGTGTTTTCCTTACAACAACGTATATATATATATATATATATATTAAAAAAGATAAAAATGTAAAAGTAAAAACACAAGAGGAAGAATAATAATTTTTTTTTTATTAATAATGGAACCTAAAATGGATGGTAATTAATAAACGTACTCTGTCTCTATATAAACTCGGAGTTTTCTCTATAACCTTACATTTAGTCTCGTGATTCGCCCAGTTTACAGTTGTTTGAAAACTGTGCCTCCGAGATTGACTGCAGTTAGAGTCTGTGCGCATCTTTGCAGTGGAAAATGGTGAATGTCAAAGTACTCGCGGTTTTGGTAAGTTTATATATAAAAAAAAAATTGCTTCACTCAGTGTTAAATTATTTCGTTGAGAATAATTTTATAATCAATGAAAAAAAAATTTTAGTTCCTTATTTTAATTGTAGAATTATTTTCAATATTGTCTTTCTTCCTTTTTTTTTTAATGTGAGTGTTTACCTCTATATTTCTGCATGTCTTCTTTCTTTCTTTATACGTATGTATGAAAGTTTAGATACATAGAAATGTATATATATATATGTAAGTATGTTTGGCATTGTTTATATATATATACTGATTACATTTTTTTTCAGACTGTATTTATGGTTATACAGACAAACCATCTTGGTCTAGCAACACCATGCTCGGTAAGTTGAATTGTTTCTTAGTTACAGTTTCATCAGCTGCAGAATATTTAATATTTTAACTTGTGTCTGATTTGTTATTTAAAACAGTATTACCAACATTCAGAAAGATCCGTCATCAGAATGAACTCCATCATCATTATAGTCATCATCACAACCACTATATGATGATGATGATGATGAAAATTAGATTTTATTCTTGCGTAATTATCATAAGCAACGTTATATCGGCTTCATTGTCATTACCATCATCGTCATCATCATCATCAATGCAGTTATCATCATTACATTCATTGTCGTTACCATTGCCATCATCGCTGTCATTATTGTCACAGTTACAAGTGATGATGAGATAATGATCAGTGTCAGTGATTTTCTGTGTGTGTATTTACAGACTCACCAGTGTCCTGATGGTAAAACGTGCAGACTGAAAGAAGTAACTTGTGACACTCACCCATGTCCACCTGCACCAGTGTGCGGTAAGAAACATCGTGAAAAAATACTCGACTCAAATTCACCCACATATTTTATGATGACAGTGTACGCAATTAAAATGATGCGTACGTATGTACGTATGGACATATATACTATACACACACACACACACACACATATATATATACACACATACTTATATACATACAAACATACATACATATATACATAAACTCTCGTATTGCAGTTGTCGTATCCTCAGTCTGTTATGGTTTATTGACGTTAAATAATTTTACAGAGTTGTTCATATCCTCAGTCTGTTAAAGTTTTGTTTGACGTTCTCAATTTTCGAATATCAAAAACACGATCTTTCACCTGTCTGTCGTTACGTTCGTGGTATTTAGTTATTCTTCATTAGCAGCAAACACTGGTTTCTAGTGAGGTATATAAAAAAAATAAAGAATCGCTTTGGTGTAAAACTTAACAGTTTGTTTTTCTCTGCAGTTTCGACTCCGCCTGATCAACAAAAGTGTGGCGTGGGACCAGGTCCTGTCCTCGGTTTGAACGGTGAGGAGATCGAGTGCGGATGGGACCCGGCTGTTTGTCCGGATTCCACGTCCTGTACCAACGACCTGACAGGAAAATTTGTTGTGTGTTGCTGGGTTGGATATTAAAACAGGTTGCAGAGGCTGGAAAACTTCAAAAGTGTTTAACGAAATAATGAAACACTGTTATTTTGTTAACTTTTTTTCCTTTCTTTTCTCTCTCTCTCTTTTTTAATAAGGTAAAACAACAGAGTCTGATTTGCGAATATCTTAGCAGTTGTAGATTGTTGTTGTTTTCGCTGTATCAGTCATAGTATTGTAATTGTGATAATTGGCAACATTAAATCTGCTTTTTCTTAGTTACATTTATGTATTATTCATTAACAACTGAATTATTACGTTCAAAAAAGAAAAGAAAAGAAAAAAGAAGACAGATAGTTAGAAGTCGATTTCTCAAACAAGATAGAGAAACCATAGTGAAAACAAAACCCTGAAAAAAAAAAATTAAAATAATAAAAGACTTACTTAAAGCGCTTTTATTTCATACAGTCGATATAATGATTAGAATCAGTGATATTATTGTCATTACTATTGAATAACATACAAGGTTACATAAAGATTGCGCTGGACTCCTGATCCCATTAGCTTGAACATTTTTACAACAAACAGAAATATTTTGATAACAATATGGACAACTTTGTTGTTTAATAAAATATTCACCTTGATGAACTACGATAATTTACGATTTTTAAAACTGAAAAACTATTTTCTTATTTCTTATCCAATATTCGTCACACACACACATATATATATTTGTGGATAAAATAATGTTTAAGGTAGATTACTGCAGTAAATTGCAAACTCAATAAAGAAAAAAAAAAGTTTCAATCTGTAGATATTCATGGACACTCTGGAATTCCACACATATCATACCTAGTGTTGTTGTCCATCGTGTAACACCATGCAAAGCTTGCTTCATCAGGATTACGACAGAAGTTTTCTGCAGCGGACAGGCTGTCTTCAAAACATTAGGCTGGGCCAGTGTGGTAGTGATAGTGGGGAGTCTGCTGGTCCCATTAATATTAAAAAAAAAATTGACAGTAAATTTGATTGAACTGAAATTCGTCGTCGTTTTTCTTCCGGGTGAGTAGCATACGTCATAAACCTGACGTTGTCGAATGCATTCTGGCATCAGGAACGACAGAAGTTTTTCAGCAGGTTTATCTGAAACTGGGCTAAATATTATTATGACGGGAATTGGAAACTGACAGGTGAACTAAATCTGTGTTTTTTTGTTACCATGGCGTACCGTTCACGTAATGAAAATTCGGGTTCAGGAACCACTCCACATTATTATGACAGGAATTGCCCCAAATGTATTTCGTTGATATCTTAAGAAATAATCTTATCTACTAAACGCCAATGGAAACGCAAGCAGGACAAGAGATATTTGTTTTTTCTAAAACACCACATGAATGATCTCGCGATATGAGCTGATAGTTTTTCCTTTTGAAAGATGCCGAGTTCTTGATGAAGTCAAAAATCAAGGTATGAAAACTCTTCTCAAAATAATACTGATAGGTCAACCTTGTCTAATAGACAAGCGATGGTGTTCATTTTGTTTTCAGATGAAACATTTAATAACGAAGAAAATATCATATAGCGTTTTCAGTTGTTTGCATTAATGATAAAGAACGAAAGAAAGAAAGAAAAAAGAAAAAAAAAAGAGAGAAAAGAGCAACAACGACAAAAAGCAACAAACCGTTTGGACGATAAACCAAGAAAGATTTTCTTTCTTCTGTGATTATTGTTTCGTTGGTCCATTTGGAACGATAAATCGCGCACGTGTTGTATCGAGTATCGAAGAAGACAGCTCTACAAACATCTTCTTCTGCACACCAGCTCAAACAATCGATGGGTGTTCTTAATTGTGTGAGTTTGAACAGATCCAGATTCGTTACGTTCAAATCAGAAAAACAGAAAACACGAGAAAATCTTCCCCTCACATCAGCGCAGATATTTTCTCCTTCCCACACTTGTAAAGAGATGAAAAAGAGAAGGAGAAAAATTGAAGGAAAGCAAAGACAAAATGTGAAGTGAAATTTCATAATCACGAGATGATAGATGGTTGAGATTTAGTCTGGAATGAAAGACGACTCAAGACTACAAATGTATAAACGTTTTCATAACTGGTACATGAATGACGGTAAACTCTTTTTGTTTCCATAGCAAGACTGTCGTCCATAAGAAGATTTTCGTTTTCTGTTTATCAGTCGTTTCTACAACACAGTGACTTCGACTTTACGTTGATTTCTTTATTGTTCGTTTTTATAAATAATTTTCTTGTTAATAATTCAGAAAAGGAGAATCCAACTGTAAACAATAAATTCGATTAACTCAGCGTATGTAGAAATGTCGTGAATAGTGATTATCCAGCTGATTTACAGAAATAATTGGTTTTCTCTTTGAGGTCGCTATATATTTTTTTTATTATTCTTACAAAGACGTTTAGAGAAGAATTTAATCGGATTTCCGCGCACGTTGCATTCGATTGTCTGCCTACGATTATTACAAACTCTACGTATGGAAACAAAAATCACAAAGGAACAGAACAGAAACGTGCACCACAGAAAGAGATCTGTCGTTTCAAAGTGGATCCGCTCCTTGAGGTGACCTGTACTGCTGTTGTTGATAAAGACAACCTATAAAAAGTGGCAGTTCTCTGTTACACAACAGTGTCTCGTAATTCACTTACATCACTTTAACCAACTTCTGTGGCACAACAGTTAAAGCCAATAGCTTATAGACCAAAGACGATCCGGAATCGCCCCCCCCTCCCAGGTACGCGCTAATTTGTTGAGATTGTACGCAACCAATTTTTGTGGAAATGTGTGGACAGGACAGACGTGCTTTAAGAAGATGCAGACACCTTTCACACGGGAGACTCAACGTCTGATTATGTTTGAAAACGAGTGAAAAGAAGTCGTGTAATAATTGAAAAGAAAGCAAAAGGACTAGGAAAGTTTCAACTATTGATCAGAAGAAAACCTGACATAGCATAGCGTGTATTTACATCACACTCGACCATACTTTATATAAAATTAAATTACTTTGTCACATATTCTTGTAGCTGTTGCAAGTAGATTTCTCTTACGACTGGGAGGTTTCAGTTCTAAGAATCAGGTGACAGGAAGAAGAAGAAATACATTTTTTTTGTTTTTTTTTAAATGTCGACTAAGAAAATTTTTCTTACATATTAATCAAAGGCTTTCCACATCATACATAGTTGGGTTTTTTTCAGATTAGAGTATAAGCGTTAAAGTTTTAGAATATAAAATAAAATTATAATTAATGGCATGAATGCTGTTTTCTTATTTTTCACTTTATTCCTAAATAACGTTTCTGGTTTAAGACCGAAAGAAATTATTTTGTTCTTTGTTTCAGAGGTTAGGAAATCCATTTCCCGGAATGCGAAAAACTAGAATTTTCAAATTGTTGAAAAAGAAAATGTTCACGTAAATTATCACTACTTAATTAGGAATAGTTAATACGTTTTATATATTTTCAAACATCATTCAAAGTTTTGCTTACATATAATCGATGTAGATTATTTATGTTCTGATACCAAATATTTGGAAGAAAGGGTTATGGACGTAATGTTTTTCCGAAGTTAAATAAATTGAACTGATATATTTATCTAAAGGTTTGAAGCAGCAGTTATGTTGGGACACTCTGGAATTCCACATGGTTCGAATCTGGGTTCACTTTCCATTGGGTAGCACCAAACAGCTATATCTTCATCAGGATTTCGACAGAAATTTTCTACAGCGGACAAATTATTTTCTGGAAACTTCTCTGGGTTTGTGAAAAGGTGATCGTGGGGAAACTGCTGGTCAAACCTCTGACAGGTGACTCCAGAAATCGTTGTCATTTTTCTTCCTGAGTACCATTGTGTTCCGTTCACATAATGAAAGCATTCAGGTTCCGGAACAACATCACAGTCATCTAAAAAACAGTGGTAAATACTGGCATAGAGCAAACTTTAGCATAAACAACAACAACCAAAAAAACAAAAAAAACACAACACAAACCCAAAACATAATGAAATACTCATTATACTTTAAACAAAAACCCAGCTTAGATAAATAAAGTTTGCTTAAAACCTATCAACATGGTATTTAACAGAAACAGATAGTGTGCAATCCAGTACTGTTACCTAACAGTGAACCTAAATACTGAACCTAAATAAATATTGGTCAAAACCTGCCAACGTGAAAATTAACATAAAACAGACAATTTTTGATCCGACCTACCAACACAATTTTCAATTTTAAAATGTAATAAACATGGCAGAAGCTTCATAAACTGTTATGACACAAACAAATAGTAGCCATTAAACACATAGCAACAAAATATCCACTTAGGGTGTTACGTAACGATTTACTATAGTTTAATAAAAGGCTGAGGACACAGATGATACGTCAGATCACACTGAACAAATAATTCCAGCTTTACACGCTGTTATTCTCCAGGCGTGCATTTTACAACCGCTTTCCATCTGATTTTATTATATTGATAATTACATGTTTGCTTCGATATTGCATTTTAAAATTTCACTGCTTACTTAATCGAACAGTTAACTGTAAACAACAGATTATTATATGAAACGTGACAGATGAATAACATTTACGAAACTTTCGCATTCACATAGGTTATGAATTTAATGTATTGCTGTTGCTCTAGATCATTTGTCTGAGTTATTTTTGCTTATGGTTGTTTTATAAATGTACATGAATACCGAGTGTGTGTAGTATAATTATTTAGTTTATGAATCAGATACCTTAATTAACATGTGTAAAAAATGTCGTATACAAAATGGTCTAAATATATAATCGACTACAATCTACAAATAGGACCGCATCAATATGGCGTTCACATTGCTACGCAATTCACTACAGTTCTTCTAGATAAAATATATAAGACTGACTTCTAATGAATGTAACGACTGTATGACAATAAAAATTAGTTCACCCTGAAAAAGTAATTCTAACCTGACGTTTTTATTCTCTAGGTTAACCAGTACTTTACAGATGTAGCACAGAAATTAGAAACCAGGCTTCATGTTTTGATAATGTGTTCTAAGCTGTTGTATTTGTCCTTTGCGTGGCAACCAAGAAAGAAAAGATTTCGCTGTTTTAATACAGTAAGTGGAATGGATACAAGAAATTTGTGATATGTTACCCTGCTCCAACTTTACACAAATATACTGTATACAAAAGAAATATCCATCCACTTCATTCGTACTACAAAACGCGATGAATCTGCGAATGTTTAAAATGACTTTTCATCACCTTCATGTGTCTTGTACACGCAAGTACCAGTTACTTGAGTAAATCAGATGTTTTCGGTAGAGAACGACATAAGCTGATGTTAATACATGCTCTTACCATTTGCACGATAAACCAGGTAAAATCTCCATACATCTGTGCCTGTTACGTTGGTCCATTTTGAACGATAAATCGCGCACGTGTTGTATCGAGTATCGAAGAAAGCGGCTCTACAAACATCGTCAGTTCCACACCAGCGCAAACAATCGATGTGCGTACTCAACAGTTTCAGGTTGTACAGATCCAGATTCGTTACGTTCAAATCAGAAAAACATAAAACACGAAGAAATCTTTTCTTCACACCACAACAGATGTTTTCTCCTTCCAACACTTGTAAGGAGATGAGAAAGAGAAGGAGAAAAACGGAAGGAAGGCAAAGACGAAACTTGCAGTGAACGTTCATGATGCTGACGTAAACGACAGGACGACCAGACTTCGCCTGAACTGAACGACGACATTAAACCAACAATCTGAAAATGTTTTCATAAATAATAAACAAATAAATGACGTAATAGGTTTTTGTTTTCTTGCCGTTTCTATGACAGAAGTTGTTTCTATGACAGAGTGACGTCGACTTTACGTTGATTTCTTTATGGTTTTTTTTTTTTTTTGTAGACCATTTCTTTATTAATAATTGAGAAAACCACAGCCCATCACCGTAGACAGTTCAGTTGGTTAAATCAAAGCGTATCAGATAGTGTGAATGGAGATTACTCAACTGATTTATAGAAATAATTGGTATTCTCTTTTTTTTTAAATTCTTAGCTAGACAGTGTGGAGACAGAACGTCAATCGGATTTCTGCACCCGTTGCATCCGATTGTCTGTCTAAGGTTAATAATAACGATTATTGCATCTTTCTTTTATTTATTTATTTATTTATTTAGTTCTGCGTATGGAATAAAATCACAATGCAAGCCATTAAAAAAAAAAAAAAAAAAAAAAAAATAATAATAATAATAATTATATTATACATTAAAAACAAATAATAGAAATAAATAATAAAATAATAATAATAATAATAATAATAATAATAATAATAATAATAATAATAATAATAATAATAATAATAATGAATAAATAAATAAATAAATAGTTGCACAGTTTTGAAGTAGTCCGGTTTCGCTAGTTGTCAATGTTATCAAAGACAGAACCAAACATCAAGAAATGTAAATGATTAATGAGAGAAAGAAAATACTTTTTCGTTTTAGGTGTACAGCAGAAAATAATATATATATATATTTTTTTATGAATTGGCGACTACAGTAATTCGTTCTGAACCGTATTTTATAAATAAAATAAATAAATGCTTTTTTGTTTAGTTATCTCTTGTAATTTTGTTTCTTTGTTTCTTTTCTCTTTCGAAATGGAGAAGGAATAATTTCTATATTAAGACTTCGGGATGTGTCAAATAAATAAATAAATAAATAAATAATAATAATAATAATAATAATAATAATAATAATAATAATAATAATAATAATAATAATAATAATAACAACAACAACAATCTATTCTTGGAGAGTCGACAATGTCTGCAAATGTTTTCATGACAGTTTTTATATACTTCTGTTCTTAATTATTATCCACAAGAAAGAAAGAAAGAAATAATAATTAAAAACAATAAAATATAAGAAATCACGGAAAGAAATCAATACATGGTGGATGCCAGCTTCAATTTGTTTTCAGCGTTTAAAGTTAACGTTGCTCTCGTGTGTACTTAGTTTTAAAGAGTCTTTCAGTGTTAAACGTACTCACTGGTACGTGGAATCGCACGCATGAACAAATGTCACATAACGTCTTGTCTTTGCCGTATTTGTAAGTTTCTGCTTCATGTTTTAGTTTGTCGTTAATGAGGACACATTTTAAATAATAATAATAATAAAAAATAATATTAATAATAATAATAACAAAATATAATTAATAATAATAATAATAATAATAATAATAATAATAATAATAATAATAATAATAATAATAATAATAATAAAGATAAATAAAAGTAAAAAATGCAAACAAAAACAAAGAAAAAACATTTTTGGCTTGAACCCATTTCTAGTTTTCTGGGTAGGAAATGAAAATTTAAGAAATGTTCCCGACCTCCAGTTATTTTAATTTTTTTAAATTTATTTTATTTTTTTTTTTTTTTTTTTAATTTTATTTTATTATTATTATTATTATTATTTTTTTTTTTGTAGAATGGCTGTGTGCAGGATGGAGCTGGTCGGTGATAACGTGGTCTGTAAAATCGGTGAGAATTTGTTTTGAGTATTGTAAGACTTTATTTGACGGAATTTAACAAAAAAAAAAAAAAAAAAAATAATGGTAGGTCGGGAACATTTCTCATATCGTACAGAGACACTAGACAACAATTTGCTTTTTAATCTGGCCTAAATGTTTTGCATCACGTTTTAGGTTTGTTCTGTCTTTGATAACATGTCAGTGTTCTAAATATGAAGGACTAAACAATTTGTACTTGTACAGGAAATCCATATTTGTGCAGCTATACAAATATTTCAGCTAGTTAGTGTCTTTTTTTTTTAAATTTTATATCTATTTATATTTCAGTTTGTAAATAAATACTGTTAACTGTTAAACTGTACACGATAAAACTGTTGTATAGGTTTCATGTCATCAACGTTGTATATGTCTGTTTGTAAGTCTGACACAGCTTGTGTTTCACTAATTTTCAAAGATAAATGACTTATCAGTCAACCACGTGAAAAGTCTGTACGTCTGTTACCGGTAAAGCCCAATGTCCTGCATTCATTTCGAAAATCTGAGTGATGTGTGTCTCTAACTTCATTTTTCAACAGGTTCAAAAGATTATAAAGTAAATGTTGTTAATACGAAATCTACTTTATTAATATTGACTTATAAACGTGTGAAATTTTAAATAGAAACTAAGCTTGTTACATTATTCCATTGTTTTATTAGACAATGTATTGAATGACATAAAAAACGTGAAAATGTACGAATTTATCTTTAATGCTTGTCTAAACCTCACTGGTACGAATAAAATAATCTGCTTCTAGTTTATTTACTTTGAATTCATGTTTTTTTTTGTTTTGTTTTTTTATTCTGCACACAAAACATACGTGCTATTGTAAAACAAAACGTTGTAAAAAATACATGATCTCCTGTTTATCTCATCTTGTTAACAATAAATAAACGATAACAAAGGGAATACACAACATTTCAGAAGGTAATCTGAGAAACTTATCTGTAAATCAGTTGAATAATCACTATTCAGAATATGTAACAGACCTGTACGGTTGTTTCGTAAATTATTAATGAGAAAATGATCTGTAAAATCAAACACAAAGAAATCAATACAAAGTCTCGGTAAGAGACACGTGTTCCAACCAGAAACCAGGAAACAAACACGTATTGCATGTCAGTGGTTTAGTTTTTGTAAAGATGTACGATATATATCTCCAATAAATAAATTATTTATTATTTTCACAGTAAAGGAATGAAAACAAACAGATATTAGATATGACTGACTTATTTATTAAAACATTTATGTAAACTATATTTTTAAGTCATCTTTCAGTCAAGACAAAACCCGATCAACCTGTCGTTTCGTCTTGTTATGGAAACAAAAATACTTTACCGTCATTCATATACCAGTCATGAAAACGTTTATATATTTGTAGTCTTGAGTCGTCTTTCATTCCAGACTAAATCTCAACCATCTATCATCTCGTGATTATGAAATTTCACTTCACATTTTGTCTTTGCTTTCATTCCATTTTTCTCCTTCTCTTTTTCATCTCTTTACAAGTGTGGGAAGGAGAAAATGTCTGCGCTAGTGTAAAGGCAAGATATTCTCGTGTTTTCTGTTTTTCTGATTTGAACGTAACGAATCTGGATCTGTACAACCTGAAACTGTAAAGTTCACACATCGATTGTTTGCGCTGGTGTGGAACTGACGATGTTTGTAGAGCCGCTTTCTTCGATACTCGATACAACACGTGCGCAATTCTATCGTTCAAAATGGACCCGCGTTACAATTACTGATGTGTACATTTTTTTTTCCTGGTTTATAATGCAACCGGTAAGTTTATGTATTAACATCACAAATATATTTTGAATAACTGATTATATTTATGCGTAAGTCATACTGAAGTGATGAAAAAGTGGTTTTAGACTTTCGTAGATCAAATGTGTCTTACAATATGCTTTTGTAGTAAACATAAACTGTTTAGATACCTGTATCTGTCTCTTGTAACAATAAAGAACAAACAAAATATTACTCTTAGTAAAAAAAAAGTGAATTCGCTTTTTTTTTTTTTTTTTTTTTTTATCTACAAATCTGGAGAGACCACATTAAGCACATATTTCATTCCTTCTGTTGCATTTGTTAAAACCAATTTAAGGAAAATTTATAACAAACATTTCTGGAGTAGATATTAGGACCGATGGAATATAAGTGTTCTCATTAATGAGAGTCAGATCTGTATAATGGAAGGTGACGGTGTTGGTGAGAATATTTCATACAGGAGCTGAACAGAAAATTACACCCTGAAAAGGAACGGGTTTTAATACGGTTTGATTTTTATGACTACTCAAACTGCCCCTTCTCGTTCCTCCCAGGTTCAATATTTGCTGCTATATTTCAGAATCAGAATGCGTTCGTTATGTGAACGGTACTCAGTGGTACAGTGGACGAAAAACAACAACGGTTTCTGGAATCACCTGTCAGAGGTTTGACCAGCAGTATCTCTATCTGCACGTGATGACTGATTCAGCCCTCTTTCCAGAAGAAGCGCTGTTTGCTGTCGAAAACTTCTGTGGCAGATTATATATGTTGTGTTGCACTTTAAACAGCAACGTTAGATATGAGATTTGTGAAATTCCTAAGTGTCCAAACATAATTTTTTTTAGATCCAGATATTGTGAATCGGCTTCATTAATTAGCAGGCCAGAAGACTGTAATAGTCCGTGTTTGAAGCTTTATTTTACACCAAATATACGAACATTAAAATGAAAGTATGAATATAATAATAATAATAATAATAATAATAACAATAAAAATAAAATAGAGGGGAAATGTAGAATTTTTTATGTTTTAAATTTCAAACAATAAAAAATCTTTTCTGACACTGAAGACGATTATTTTATATTCTCTTTGACTGTTCACTTTGTAACTTAGCGTAGAATACTGAGTTTGATCAGGACCGTCTTTGGGTTTTATTTGGATGTCAAGTTAGTTTAATTGCTTCATTTCTTTTTATAACGTTTCAAAGTGATAATATACTTTTTAATAGCGATCTCTTCATCTGGAAGAACTGAATAAACGCAGAAATAAAATAATTCACATAGATAAGGACAATTCCTTATATTATTTAAACATTTAATACAATAATACACACGATTAAGCAGAATTCTTCATCATTAATTAGCAATATTATACAGGCACAAGTAAAAATGTTTTACAAATCAAAGTGTCTTCCAGAAATAATTAAAATCTTAAATGCAACAATAAACACAATGTCAAGAATAACTGTTCAACAATTAAATACTGGCGTACATCGTGTCTACTAGAATTGTAAAACAGTTAAATAAAAATAGATATAGTATTCAGCAGAGCTGTATAATAGTTAAATAAAAATAGACTGTTTGCGGCAGAACTATTCAACTGCTGAACAGATTCTGTGACTAAGAGATGTCTAATGCATCTATATGTGATAACAATTACCTTTTAGACCACGCTTTACTGATGAGATGTTTTCTAGTGGCAACGTAGTTTTAGTATTGATTCCCCAAGGAATGCTGTTATTTTACTATTAGAACAACAAACGTAAAAAAAAAAATCGACCAAAAGCCGAATAAAGACAATAAATTCATTATAAAAAAAAACGATTTATCTATGACTATTAAAGACGTTCTGGTTTCATTGGAAACTCACCGATCTGCAGTTTCACAAGCAAAATGCGATTTCGCTCCACGACGTCATCTCTTATTTCTGTTTTTTTCTTCGTCCTCTTGCCTCACGTACGGGAGGGGAGAAAAGTCTGCGCTAGCGTGAGGGGGCGCTTTTCTCGTGTTTTCTGTTTCTCTGATTTGAACGTGACGAATCTGGATCTGTACAACATCGAACTGTTAAGTACATACATCGAATGTTTGAGCTGGTGTGAAGAAGTCGATGTCTGTACAGCGGTCTTCTTCGATACTCGATACAACACGTGCGCGATTTATCGTCCAAAATGGCCGAACGAAACCATCGCTGACGAACGAATTTCGTTCCTGGTTTATCACGAATACGGTAAGTTCATTTATCGTTTCTGAAGTGATAGTGTTCGTGTTTATTTTATTTTACAGTTTGTGATTCATACATTTGCCAGTAATAGGTGTACTAGTACTATTAATGCCACTGCAACAACAACAACAACTACTGCTACTACGACCATTGATGATGAGTGACAATACTTCTAATAGATAGAGAAAAAAATTTCCCCGAGAAGAACATTAAGTTCATTATTGTGAATCTTTATTTAGCACTTAAATATCATCACACATCTTTCATTTCCCAGTCTCCGTGATAAAAAAAAACCATACGCCTTGATTATAACACATATGCTACAACGTCTTTGTGCTACAGTAGTCCACGTTGATGCTTACACAGTTGTTGTCGTACGCTGTTGCCTAGTAGTTACGACTGGACGTACACAGATCGTTTTCGACCAGGAATACTGGCACAGTGGTGTGCAAATAAACAGCAGTAAAGATAAAGTAGTGGGAAAGAAACCGTAAAGGTTAACATGTATCTTAATATAAAAAGGACCGAACCGAATTACTGAATTGAAAACGCCCAAAGATGTTTGGTTGTGGGTTATAGTTGTCGAATGATTTTAACATGAAATCAAATAAAGATCTGTTTGACGTAAAGTTGTTGAATGATTTAACGACGAAATTTGGATTGTTGAACTGTTTGACGTAAAAGAGGCACGATCGACAAAAAAAACAAAATTTCATTACAAAAAAAAAAACTAAATTTCATTATATATTTTCACTATTGTTTTTCAGATAAATGTGACGTGGTTCCAGAACCCGAATGCTTTCATTACGTGAACGGCACACTGTGCTACACTGGAAGAAAAACGACGACGATTTCTGGAATCACCTGTCAGAGGTGGGACCAGCAGAGTCCCCACACTCACATCCAGACAGACCCCGCCCAGTTTCAAGAAGACTCCCTGTCTGCTGCAGAAAACTACTGTCGCAATCCAGACGGAGCAGGCTATGTCTGGTGTTACACCATGGACAGCGAAGTTAGATACCAGAAGTGTGGAATTCCCGAGTGCCCATGAATAACTTCAGATTGAGACCTTTTTTTTTTAATTAAGTTTGGTATTTACTGAGATATAAACTGTTTATGAAATAGCCTACAAGCAGTAATCTATTATAAACGTTATTTTATGCAGAAATACATATGATATGTATACGAACACTATTATATAAAAAAAATGCTAACATTTCCCCACCCCCCATTTTAAAAACAGTAAAATTATGATAGTTGATCAAGGATAATATTTATTAAACAACATTTTTTTTTTTTTTTTAATTATTATTTTTTTTAATTATTGTCGTTAAGTGGAATCGTTTTTCTTGTTTCGAGATTTCAGTTTTGCACCAAAACGTTCAAATAATTTCGACAACAGCGATCACTTTTAAAGCACGATATATATATATATATATATGAATTTACTTCGCCTTTGTCGATTAAACGGTCCTTAATCGACTCTCTCTATATCAAATTAATTCCCATTTTCGTCGTAAAAATGCTTACAACATTTTTGTATTTGTTAATTATTTCTAGGGCTCTTTGTATGTGTCACGCACACCATTCAATATTAATCACAACGGCGCGACTGACTGTCAACTTTTCATCGAGTGTATGGAAATAAAAACACTTTAAACAGCTCTTTGTTGCTGTTATTATTACAAAGCTTTTTGTGTTAATTAATGTTTTAAATGTTTTATGATCGAATAAGATATTCAACAATAGGTTACTGGCAAAAAAAAAAAAAAAAAAAAAAAAAAACAATCGACATATAGCCGGTTTTTAAATTTAATAATTAAAATTGTAAAATAATAATAATAATAGATACATGTAGCTTTACAATGTGGAACAAAACAGAAAATTAGTCGGAGGAAACAGAATGTTTGGTAACTCATCGTAAATGTGATTTGTTCTCAACAGGGGGTATACAAGATAATGAAGATTATTATTTTTTAAATTTTTTGTTCACGGTATATTTTTGTTTATGTTTTTGTTTCCTTTTTTTCTCTCCGTGGAATGCAGTAGTCCGATGATAAGTGTGCTGAGTGTTCTTCAAAATGGTATAAACTTCATTGCTGAGCGATCAGAAAGTCTCAAGTTTATATCAGCTAGTAGTTATTACTAGTAGAAATATTTATCATGTAACTCCAACAGCTCACAGTAATTCAGTTTAGATACGCAGAAGTACACACACAGACACACAGACACACAGACAACACATACATCGATGTACCAGATCGATGAAAACCTATAATAAAATCCAGGTTTTATTGTAGTAATATCTAAAGCATGAAACTGTTAAAAGAAAAGAAAAACAAATATAAAGAAGAAAGAAATCTTTCAGAAGATAATTCAGACGTAAATCTTCGGTTCAAGTTTTATGAGGAATTTCTGATCAAGATATTTTTCTGAATGAAGTGTTAGTCTTTTCAACCATCTGCAACAATAAAGTTTTTTTTTTTTTTTTTTTTAATATTAATAAGAAGAACATTAGTAAAAAAACATTAATGAAGAAAGCATGATAAAGCCAACTGAAAAGACAACGATTTATGGAATCACCTGTCAGCAGACTCCCCACCATCACTAACACACTGATCCATCACTAACACACTGATCCATCACTAACACACTGATCCATCATTAACACACTGATCCAGCCTACTAATCTTTTATTTATTTATTTTTATTTTCAAGTGTTCGTGCTCAGTGTGCTTTTTTTTTTTGTGACAGGATAATTTATCCAAACAAAAATTGATAATCCAGAGAGTATACTATTCGCTCATTTTGTTCGAGAAATCGACTTCTAACTATCTGTCTCCTTATTCTTAACTTTTCTCTTGTGTTTTTTTTAACGTAATAATTCAATTGTTAATGAATACTACATAAATGTTACTAAGATTCGTTAACACATTTGAAATTTTCCAGCCTCCTAAAATATGTTTTAAAACCCAACCCAGCAACACACAGCAATTTTTCCCTTGCTGTGTAACGAATTCTTGTAGTGAAAAATTCAAAGAAACTAAAAAAAAAATACACAGACGTTAATACAGTTTGCAATTGCGTACGCTATGAAGAGCATGCTTGCACATAAAGAAAATGTAAAACCTGAAAGGTAAATCTTACATTTGTAATAATCTCAGACTTTTATATTTTCTTATTACTTTTTCACCATCAACATCATCATCATCACCATCATTACTATTAATGTATATTTAATTTTTTGAAAAGTTATAAGTTCCAGCTGCAAACAAAGTCATTATTTATTACTCGTTTCTTTGTTTGTTTGCTTCTGTTTTGTAAATTTTCTATGTTACTTGTGTTAATCTATTCTGCATTTCTAAAAACAATATACGAAGAGTGAAACAAACAATAACTCATAAAAAAACAAAATGACAAAATAACAAAAGATACACACAGGTTCTAGTAAAATGACAAAATATATTAATATTTTACAATGGTTATTCATTTATTCTAAACTGACTTCGAATTTCAATTATCCATCGGTCTACGTCTGCCAAGAAGAAAAACACAAAAACTAAATAATTCAAAAGAAAATTAAAACGCAAATCTTACATGGAACTCTTTTCTTTTATAAGGAAAGAAGCTTTTCAATTACTTTTAAATTATTAACAGGAAAAACATTAGTAAAAATATACACTAAGAAATGAAAATAAACCAAATGTATTTTGGAATATCAGTTCATGTTCTTACAATAACGAAACCATTAGATATTAATTATTTACTTATGGAATGATTTATATACGTGAAGTTTTGACTCTGCCTTTCAGTCTAGCGTACACCCCAGTGTGGACTTGTCTCCAGATGAAATTTCCTTTCGCGTTTTCTCTTTCCCACGTTTCAGTCTTTCTCCTTCTCACTGTCACCTTCTTTCAAATAGGAGAAGGAGAAATTGTCTGCCTTGCTGAGCCGTCCAAGTTTGAAGTTCGCCTAGAGCAATAACAGATATTTAATGTGTAGATTAAATGTATTCACATTCAGAATAATGACGTTTATCACCCTTTCTGTCAAACATGTTGATTATAAAACGCAGGCAATCTTGATGGGTTACTTGTAATGGAAATGCTGAAAGCAGTTAGAATATATTCAAAATCAACTACATATTTCTGCTTAACTGAGTGATGTGAACATCTTCTTTCTCAACAAATGTGACGTTTCTACTTTTCGTATTTGGGACAACAGATTTTCAGATGGTGAATCGAAATAAAGAAATTAGATGAATATTTTGGTTAAAATATTTAACAAGGAATTGTCAGGAATTAATATATCTGCGTAAACGTGTCTGTATGTGTCACAAATCCCCTGAACTCACGCCTGTTAAAATATTTACAAAACATTTTACAGATGATTGTGGTTTTGTTCCGGAACCCGAATGCTTTCATTACATGAACGGAAACCATGCTACACTGGAAGAAAAACGACGACGATTTCTGGAATCACGTGTCAGAGGTGGGACCAGCAGACTCCCCAGCCACACCGTTTCACAAATCCAGAGGAGTTTCTAGAAATGTTACATGCAACTCATTTCTTTTATGAAGTAAGAGGCTTTTCAGTTAGTTTTAAATTATTAACAGGAAAAACATGAGTAAAAATGTACATTACGAAATTAAAAGAATGCAAATGTATTTTGGAATATCAGTTCATGTTTTTATAATAACGAAACCATTAGATATTAATTATTTATTTATGGAATGATTTATATATGTGAAGTTTTAACTCTGCCTTTCAGTCTAGCGTACACCCCAGTGTGGATTTGTCTCAAGATGAATTTTCCTTTCGCGTTTTCTCTTTCCCACGTTTCTGTCTTTCTCCTTCTCACTGTCATCTTCTTTCAAATAGGAGAAGGAGAAAATGTCTGCTATGCTGAGACATCCAAGTTCTTTCGTGTCCCTTGCTTTTCTGATTTGCGCCAATGGAATTTGGATATCTACCACATCAAAATATTAAGTTCATCCATGGACTGCTCGAGCTGGTGTGCACTGGAGGATAATTGCAGTGCCGTGTTCTTCGATACCCGATACAGAACGTGCGTGATTTATCGTCTCAAACAGACCGGGAAATTGATCAGTACGGATAAACCTTTTCTGGTTTATCATGCAGGAGGTAAGTTTATTCATTATCGTTGTTTTTGTTGTTTACCTGTAGTTCCACTACTGCCACAATAACGAGTAATACAACTAAAGATATATATATATATATATATATATATATATATATATATATATATATATATATATATATATTTTTAAATCTCTTATTGTTTTAACTCTGTTCTGTAATTAAAAACTTAACTAAGCTTATTTTGGTTTCCTCTGGTCCTTTGATCAATTCTATTCGTCGTGGCCACTACTGGAATATTTCCTATTCTAACCGGTATACACAGAGTTTTTCTTTTCTTTTATTTTCTTTTTTTTTTTTTTTTTTTTTTTCATCATTATCATCATCTTGATCATCAAAGTATCAGGAACATTCCTTCCTGTCTTTGGAAAGACAGAAATCGAAAATCCGTTTTCCCTGCCGTTATCTTTATGAGGTGAGTCAGCAGATGACGAAAGAATTTAGTACTGAATCAGATTACGAAAAGAAAATCAGGTAATAGAACGAAAATGGATGGGTTTAGGTCGCTGATAGTAAAAAAATATTTCTGACTCTGTTTCAGACGACTGTGATGTTGTTCCGGAACCCGAGTGCTATCTCTCCGGTAACGGCCGAAAAGGGTACTCAGGAAGAAAAACGACGACGATTTCTGGAATCACCTGTCAGAGGTGGGACCGGCAGAGTCCCCACGGTCACGATTACACAGAGCCATGGAGATACCGAGAAGGCAGTGCGACTGATGCCGAAAATTTCTGTCGAGACCCTGGAAACGACGGCTATGCTTGGTGTTACTCAATGAAAGATAATATTAGATACGAGAAGTGTGGAATTCCTGACTGTCCAGTGTAACTACTGTTTGAAACGTTTCCGATTTCTCACATAATTATTCAGTAACACTAGTTTAATGTTCGCCTAGAGTCATAACAGATTTTTCGTTTGTGGCTTAAATTTATTCACTTTCGGAACAAATACACATACAACCCTTTCTTTCAAAAAAGTTTGGGATATAAAACACAAACAGCCTGAAGGGGTTATTTGTAATGGAAATGCTGCAAGCAGATTGAAAATATTCAAAATATTTCTGCTTAATTAAGTGATCTTTGATGTGAACATCTTCTTTTCCAACAAATATGACGTTTCTGTTTTTCAAATTGCGGACAAAAGATTTCAGACATCTGTAACAAAGTGGAAAGAACAATTCTTTACTCTTAATCACGAAAAATGAAAAATAGTTGATTTGAAACTAATTAAGACTAAAACTGAAGATTCACTGTATCCGGAACGTCCCAACAGCGACTTTGTTTTAAAAAATGTATGACAGCTGTTTGGGGTCTTTTCCATATTTCATTTTTTCTTTCTAAGATGCATCATACATGACGATTCCATTTTCCCAGTTTTCAATCGATGTAAACTTGAAAACTGTCAGGCTGAAACATATTTATTCATGTGACTTTGACTTGTGAGACAATCCAGTACTGCAGTTTTGACCAAAACGTCGAGATTGTCCGATACACTGGAGTAAGCCTAACATGATTATTAAATATCTTGGTGATAAAGAATGGGATTCGTTTTCTAAATATTACGTTTGTAGTACAAAATCCTAGGAATAAAACAAAATATTACAATATAGTATCAACAATGTTGGAAGGTACGGAACAACATGGATAACACAGTCTTCCTGGGCTACGCAGAAATCTCAATTAACATGTTAGTTTTATTTGTAGGCGACATAAAAGATGTTATGCATCACATTCTGACAGAAAGCCCCACTCAGTAAAAATAAGTAATAAAAATGTAACGTCACCAACGTAATAATTATACGTCAAAACATTTAATTAACTTTAATTAATTTCATAGATGTTTCATGTATGTAATACGATTTTAAAAGCTTGTTTGTGTGTTAATTAAATATTCTAAAGTGAAAGAACTAGATGTACTTTTTTGTTATTGATTTCTTTACGAATTATATATGCATGTATGCTATATAACAATACCAGTCTTTGTCAGGTTATGTTAAACACATAAGAAAATCCCTGCCAAGCAGAACTGTTCATATATTAAAGAAAACAGAAGACAGGCAATTTCGTACAGAAATATTTAAATATTAACATTTCCTCAGAAGTACCGTTATTTTTCTTACTTGGAAAAACGAAAGAAATCAATATAAAACCGATGCACATTTCTTTATTTCTTCTTTAGTCGAAGTTTCAGACTGTCTTTCTACCTGAGCGGCGCAGGATTCGATATTCATGATGGAATTTGGCAAGAAATTTGGTTTTGTCCTCTTTTCTCTTGCCTTCTTATATGTAAGCGAAGGAGGAGATGTTTGTGTTAACACGTATGCACGATTTTCTCGTGTTTTCTGTTTTTCTCATTTGAATATAACATCGCTGGATCTGTACAAACTGAAACTGTTAGGTACAAGCACTGACTGTTCGAACTTGTGTGCAGCAGAAGATGTTTGTAGAGCCGCTTTGTTCGATACTCGATACAACACGTGCGCGATTTATCGTTCAAAATGGACCACGGTAACAGGCACAGACGTACGAAGATCTTTTCTGGTTTATCGTGAAGGCGGTAAGTCTTTTTATCAAAATTTTCGTATGCTTACTTAATAAAGTGATGGTGTCGGGATCTAATCCAAATCAAAGACGTCCCTATCACCTAATGTGTGTAGGCTTGACAACAAAAATAATAACGAAATAAACGGATAAATATATAAACAAACAGACATATAAATAGTTAAAAAGAGTGAAATATTAATAAAATACGGTCGTATTCTTGGTGATGGCAAACTGAATTTCTGACACCGCGTGTACAGTGTCAAAAAAAATGTTTGCCTTGCTCAAGTAAAAAAATGAAGTTAAATACAGGTACGCTGCTCTAAGTATTTACCTTGCAGACGGACGTATGACCTTTTTATTCATACACAAAAACAAGAGTTGTATCCGCTTTGTCTTGCGCACACAAAATAAATTAGAATAAATACGAGTAGACTGTGTAGAGTACTTACGTTGTGCACACACACACGCACACACACACACACACACACACACACGCGCGCACACATACACACACACATACTACACACTCAAAGGTACACACAGACAGACACAAGAAAATTAAACCTGCAAATGTGTAAATAGCTTTTGCCTTGCTGTGTAATTTCAAAGATACACTAAAAAAAAAAAATGATTATACGGTTTGCGACTGAGTACACTGTTTTTCAGTATTTGCAATTGCGCACACTGTGAAGAATGTGTATCTAGCGTACACACACATAAAGAAAATGGTTGATCTGAAGGGCAAATCATACATTTGTAATGATCTCAGACTTTTAGTTTTTTTCCTTACTTAGCAAGCATTTATTTATTTATTACTTATTTCTTTGTTTCTTTGTTTGTTATTTACATTGTTAGTTATGTATTATTTATATATTTCTACATTTATTTTCACGTCGATTATACAGCATAGAGATAATCTTTTAGAGTCATGTAAATTTCTTTCTAAATTCAAGATAGACGTCACTATCGTGTGAGTAAAATACTCAGAAATTTTAAATGTGTGTGTGTAAAGGTGACTAAAAAGTCTGGTGTCTGTATGTATCACAAATTCCCTGGACTCAAGTCTGTTAAAATATTTACAATTTTTTTTTTTTTTTTTTTTCAGACGATTGTGGTATTGTTCTGGAACCCGAATGCTTTCATTACGTGAACGGAAAACCGTGGTACACAGGAAGAAAAACGACGACGATTTCTGGAATCACCTGTCAGAGGTGGGACCAGCAGACTCCCCAGCGTCACCGTTTCACAAATCCAGAGGAGTTTCTAGAACAGAGTCTGTCTGTTGTAGAAAACTTCTGTCGTAATCCAGACAGAACTCATAGTATTTGGTGTTACCCCTTGGTCAAGGACGGAACATATGAGACATGTGGAATTCCCGAGTGTCCCAATATAACTACAGTTTGAAATGTTAATGGGAAACGTTTGTTCATGAATTGGCGTCAAGCAGTCATTGATTTTAATGTTTGATTTTCAAAGAAACAAAGAAACGAATAAATAAATAAATGAATGAATAAATGAATAAATGAATAAATAAATAAATAAATCAAGAAATCAAGAAATGAATGAATATATAAATAGATAAATAAATAAATAAAGGTATAAATATGCATAAATTTTAGTGTTTTTATTTTTTTTATTTGTTTGTTTGATTTTTCTTCACTGTACTTTTCCCTATTTAAAAATACTAATATGCTTAATAAAAAATATCTGTATGTACAAAAGCTATGTTCTGTTTATTTTTTTCAAGCTCACTGTTTTAATTATTAACTAGGAAAAAACCCAAACACCTCTAACAACCAAATCACAAAACGAAATCAATACAAATGATGATGATAAAAATTAGTCTTTATTCTTATAATTATCATTAGCAACGTTATAGCGGTCTCGCCATCATTACCATCATCGTAATAATTCATCTCAATCATCAACTCTTCATTATCGTTACCACATCATCATCCTTGTCATCATTATCATCATCATCATCATCACTGTCGTTATCGTCACAATCTGTTAAATAAAATAATGCACAGAGATGAGCAGAACTGCTTATATTATGTCAAGAAGAACTGTCAAACAGCTAAATACAATAGTACTCACTAGTGAATAAAACAGTTAAATACAATAAAACACATTCTTAGGTAGAATTGTTAAACAAAATAACGTACACTGTTTTGTGGCACTCTTTAACAAATACATAGAATAATCCACATTATTAAGTAGAATTATTCAACAGTAAAGTGCCAACAACATACAGTCTCAAGTAGAATTCCTCAAGAAGGTAGTAATACAAACAGCGTCATCCAGAGATACTGAAAGAATTAAATACAAGAACAATGATATTACGTCAAGTAGAACTGTTCAATAATAAAGTAAAAATAGAGACTGCCTAACACAGCTGTTCAGTTATTAAATAAAAACAGAAACCGTGTATAACATAACAGTGTAACAATGAAATAAAAATAGACATTGTGTTTAATACAGTTATATAACAATTAAATTAAAATAGACACTGTGTCTTAAAGAACTACTGAACAATAAAATAAAAATAGGCAATGTGTCTTACAGAACTGCGTAAAAATTAAATATAAATAAACACTATGTCTGACACAACTGTTCAGCAATGAAATAAAAAGAGATACTAGGTCTAACAGAACTGTTCGACAACTAAACTGATTCCGTGTCTATGACAACTGTCCCTCTTTCTGTTGTCTCGTGTGCGGGAAGGAGAAAACATCTGCGCTGATGAGAGGGGAAGATTTTCTCGTGTTTTATGTTTTTCTCATTTGAACGTAACTAATCTGGATCTATACAATCTCAAACTATTAAACTCACCCATCGATTGTTTGAGCTGGGTTGCAGAAGACGATGTTTCTAGAGCTGTTTTCTTCGATACTCAATACGACGTCTGCACGATTTTCGTTTAAAATGGACTAACGAAACTGATCATTTTTGTCTTTTATTTTTATTTGTTTTATTTTACAGTTGCGAATCAAACACTTTCTGGTATTAGGAGTTTGCCTCGATAACAACTACTACTGCTGCTACTACTATGGTCACTGACAGTGCTAATATATCTAATGGACAGAGTGAAAAATGTCAGACAATTACAAAAGATGTACCAGTCCTCCTGTACAAATTAAAAAAATCATTATCATCATCATTATGAATCTTTATTTATCAGTTAAAAATAAATGTCTTTGATTTCTCATTCTCCTTAATAACAAAGGCAGCATCCTTCTAAGCATAACTCGATGACAAAGGGCTTGGTACAGTTTGGCCGAACAGTTTATTCTGGATGCTTTTCCCTGTTCATGCATAAAGCTTACTTGTCCTACGCGATAGCTTAACAGTTACGAGTGGACAGAAGCAGACAGTGCATGGTGAAGCAGTCGAGTACATTGGTTTACACACAGCAGTGATGCAAAGTAACAGAAAGGAACACAAAGGAACAGAAAGTGCCAGGTTTCTCTATCTAAAGAAGGAGAAGAAAATTATGGAAGTTGGGGATGGTCGGTTTGGAACATGTAAAATATTTTACATAAAAGTAAAGGACTGTTTGCTATAAGGATGGAATAGATATGTGGCTTGATCTCACCAATAACTTTCATTATTTTTGTATTGTTTTTCAGGTAACTGTGACGTTCTAGCAGAACCTGAATACTTTTATTATGTTATGGGAACGCCATAATACACAGGAAGAAAAACAACTACGATTTCTGGAATTACCTGTCAGAGGTGGGACGAGAAGACTCTCTGAGCCAAATCTCCAGAAGACACACCCTTTCTGTCGTTGAAAACTTCTGTCGCAGTCCTGATGGGGACGACAATGCTTGGTCATACACAAAGGAGTTAGACAGGTCACGTGTGAAATTCCTCGGTGTCCCAGTTAATATAAAAGTGCACAGCTTTTAATTCAATATAAGACAGAGCTGCTATTTTCTGTTTTGAAATTTCACAAAGACACAGAACAATGTCTGAGTAAACACACGCTGTTTTTATTATTTTGCTTCTAGTTAAAAGGAAAATCGTATAACTCCTGAAAAAGAAAGAAATCTTTCAGAAGATAATTAAGACACGGATCTTCAATTCAATTTTTATGAGAATTTCTGATCAAGATATTTGTTGAATGAAGTGTTAGTCTTTTCAGCTGTGTACAACAATAATGTTATTTTTTAATTATTAATAAGAAGAACATTAGTAAAAACATTAATGAAGAAAGCCCGATAAAGACAAATGAATACTGATGTATGTACTGAGTTTGTATAACAACATAACCATTAGGTGTTTATGATTAATTTATGAAAACATTTATATACTCGTAGTCTAAAGTCATCTCTCAGAGCAGAACAAAATCTGATCTACCTGTCGTTTCGTCAGCATCATGAAATTTCACTGCACATTTGTTCTTTGCTTTCATTCCGTTTATCTCCTTCTCTTTTTCATCTCTTTACAAGTGTGGGAAGGAGAAAATGTTTGCGCTGATGTGAGGAGAAGATTTTCTCGTGTTTTATGTTTTTCTGATTTGAACGTAACGAATCTGGATCTGTACAACCTGAAACTATTAAGTTCACACATTGACTGTTTGAGCTGGTGTGGAACTGACGAAGTTTGTAGAGCTGTCGTCTTCGATACTCGATACAACACGTGCGCAGTCTATCGTTCAAAATGGACCAACGAAACAATAATCATAGAAGAAAGAAAATCTTTCCTGATTTATCATCCAAACGGTAAGTTTTTTTTTATCATTAATGTTGCCATCTTCGTTTTCCTAGATGTTTTCAAACAATTATTAATATTATTACTGTCAAAACAATTACTACCAATACTAATTCGAGTACTACTACGAATAAAATGAATAGTACAAATGCTAGTGGTACATCTATATTTGAATTCAGATCAGTGTTGGAAATGTTATTCATTAATATGGTACTCAGAGTGGTTTTATGATGTTCTTGAACGTTATAGATTTAGGAGTGAAATTAAAAGACTCACATTATGGAAGTTAGCAATATCGAGTCTTTGGATTAAAATATTTAATATGAGGACGATGAGGAAATTTGGAAGACGGGAAAACACAAATTTCTATTAGCTATCATGAAGCTAAGAAAGTTGAAAAGATATTTCAAATGTAAAGAACTGAAAAAAGCCCTAAGCTTTTTTTTTTTTTTCAATATTAAATTTGTTTAATGTGAAAAGACATACAAATTAGTAACAGCAAAGTATTGTTACTTATAAATTTAGTGTAAAATAATTCCCTTTTAAAACAAGAATCCTTCGATGAATCACAAAAGTAGACGTTAGACTTCTCTGAGCTGTGTGAATTATCACTCATGCTAGAAGTGCATGTTTTAAACTGGTTTTATTTTTATACGTCTGAGTGGAGGTGTCTTGTTTTCAGAGGAATTTAGTCTTGATCTCAGAAATGCTGAAGGACGACCACGTGTTTGACATTGTCACGGAGAACGGTGTTATGATGATGTTGTTCTACACGGTGAAAGATGGTCAAGCGAGCACGTTATTCTGTGACAGAGAACATCATCGCTCGAATACCACTGACAGCCCTCTATTACACTGATAAGAGCTGAGTCGAGTTTTCAAACCTTAATTTTTGACTTCATCAAGAATTCCGCATCTTTCAGAAGGACGATACATCAGCTCATATCGCGAGATCATTCATGTGGTGTTTTAGAAAAAAACAAATATCTCTTCTCCTGGTTGCGTTTCCATTGGCGTTTAGTACATAAAACTATTTCTTAACGAAATAGACTTGGACGTCAGTAACGCTTATAATGCATACTTTTTGTTATTCAATTCCTATTATAATAATATTTATTATTGTTCTCAGATCAATGTGACGTGGTTCCTGAACCTGAATGCTTTCATAATGTGAACGGAAAACCATGGTACACTGGAAGAAAAATGACAACGATTTCTGGAATCACCTGTCAGAGGTGGGATCAGCAGACACCCCACACTCACACCCAGACTAACCCCGCCCAGTTTCACGAAGACTCCCTGTCTGCTGCAGAAATCTTCTGTCGAAATCCTGATAATGACAGCGATGTGTGGTGTTACACGATGGACAAAGACACTAGGTATGACAAGTGTGGAATTCCCCAATGTCTATGAATATCTACATATTGAAACTTTTCAATTCACTACAGTAATCTACTTAAAACTTCATTGTATCCACAAATGTATACACCTATATGATGAATGTAGGAAAAAAAGTAAGAAATAGTTTTTCAGTTTTAAAAAAACGTAAATTATGATAGCTCATCTTTTCTATTTATTTATTATTTCCAACGCTTTTTTTATGTACCATGTATAACACTCAACAATATTGGCAATGATTGCATCGATTGTAATCTTTATACAGACTGTTTGAAATAAAAACTCTTTAAATAAATATTTTATTTTTTTTTTATTTTTATTTTTTTCAATTATTAGTTTTCGGATTGCGGACAATAGATTTCAGACGTCTGTAATAAAGTGGAAAGATGTGACTGGTTCTACAACATTTTTAGATTCGAAGATTAAAGTGACAAATGACTACAGACAGACGTATTTTACATCACTGTCATCTGTTATGGATATACTAAACAATTCGATTTAGAAAACAAAATTTTGTTTGTAAACTGTTATTAATGATAATAACGACATTACGATAGTTACTTATCTGTTATTTCTTATAATTCACAAAAATGTCTAACACTATGATATATCTGTTTGTATTTGTTAACAAGAGGGAGGTTGAATCCAGTTGAATTGTTGTAGACGTTATCGTATAATTAACAAAAACGTTTAATATAAGAGTTACGTATTTGTACGTGGTACAACGGAAACCTTGACTGAGTGACAGAAGATGTGGATGACTGGACCAGTTTGCTTCTGTTGGTAACTAGGCTGTTTCAGGTTGCAGTTAGTGATACAGAACCGGCTTTTCAAACTACGGTAGAAATAGACTTCGTTGCTTGTACGTCCAAGCAGAGCCATCGTGTTTTCTCTGACAGATGTAATCGTTACACAGATATATTCAGTGTGTTTAATTATAATACGTGTTAATTAGTTACAAAGTTATTTTAAGTATTAAAGGTAGCAGCTATGCAAAGTGCAATGATGATAATGACGATGATAATAACAACAGCTCGACGCCTTTTCAGATTCAGTGTTTTTATTATACTTCATGAAAGAAAGTTTATTTATTAGTTATTTGATATATTCATAAATCCTATTTCCTCTATTTCTTTTAATAATAAAAAATCCTAAGACTTCATATTAAAGTAATTATCATTTTTCGAAACTAAACAAATACAAATTTCATAGACATTTTGCCAGTCTACGTTTGGCAAGTGAACAAAAGAGACCGCTATAATTCTAGACACCAGTGATAAAAATAGACTACCAATTAACATAAAATATAAACTAATATCATACACCCAATTTGTTTTTAAATATATTTCTTAAGCGTAATTCTAGGAAAGAAAAGGTTATCATTTTAGAAAAGTTTTACAGTAATAGTTTAATTTAGCAAATTACCATATTTACAATAGTGACTGATACAATGAAAACACAAAAATCTACAGTAGCTAGGATATTCGCAAATCAGACTCAAGCCCATTGTTTTAGCTTATTAAAACAATAATAATAATAATAAAGAAAACTAAAAGAAGGAAAGCAAACGATAACATTTCAAGATTTCGTTAGATCTGACGCAGTAACAAGGTTTTCCAGCATCCAAAACATCCCGTGACGTATTTTTTTTAAAACGCAACCCAGCAACACACGGCAAATTTTCCGCCCGGGTCTTTCGTACAGGACGTTAAATCCGGACAAACAGCCGGATCCCATCCGCACTCGATCTCCTCACCGTTCGTACCGAGAACTGGACCTGGTCCCACGCCACACTTTTGTTGATCAGCCGGAGACGAAACTGCAGAGAAAAACAAACTGTTAAGTTTTACACCAAAGCGATTCTTTATTTTTTTTATACGTCAGTGGAAACCAGTGTTTGCTGCTAATAAAGAATAACTAAATAACTCGAACGTAACGACAGACATGTGAAAGATCGTGTTTTTGATATTCCAAAACTGAGAAACCCTAACAGACTGAGGATATAACAACTCTGTAATACAAAGATTGATTATAAATAAAATGCTAGAACATTATTTATTTCTAGTGAGCCTTTAGGACAGACCAAATGCTTGATTGAAGAATGTCCATTGGACGACAGCTGTGAATGACAGTTCTTTAGATAAGCTAATGGTGATGATACAATTTTAAAGATTTGAATTTTGTTTTTACTAAAAAAGATCAAAGCTCAGTTATATGTATGTACTAACGTATATGTATTATATAAGTATTCATTTATATGTATACGTATGTAATTGCGTACACTGTCATCATAAAACATGTAGGTGAATTTGAGTCGAGTATTTTTTCGCGATTTTTCTTACCGCACACTGGTGCAGGTGGACATGGGTGAGTGTCACAAGTTACTTCTTTCAGTCTGCACGTTTTACCATCAGGACACTGGTGAGTCTGTAAATACACACACAGAAAATCACTGACACTGATCTTTATCTCATCGTGCTTGTCACTGTGACGATAATGACAGGGATGATGGCGATGGTAACGACAATGAACGTAATGATGATGACTGCGTTGATGATGATGATGATGGTAATGACAATGAAGCCTATATAACGTTGCTTATGATAATTACGCAAGAATAAAAACTAATTTTCATCATCATCATCATCATCATAGTGGTTGTGATGATGACTATAATGATGATGCAGTTCATGCTGATGACGGATCTTTCTGAATGTTGGTAATACTGTTTTAAATAACAAATCAGACACAAGTTAAAATATTAAATATTCTGCAGCTGATGAAACTGTAACTAAGAAACCATTCAACTTACCGAGCATGGTGTTGCTAGACCAAGATGGTTTGTCTGTATAACCATAAATACAGTCTGAAAAAATGTAATCAGTATATATATATATATATGTTATACATATCTGTCTATCTCTATGTGTATATACATATACATGCATACGTATAATGGCAAAGGACTTACATATACACGTTAATATGTATATATGCACTCAGACATACTTATTAAATACATTCATTCGTACATACATACATACAAACAAAGAAAGAAAGAAAGACAGAAGCTATGCAAAAATACAGAGGTATATATACACCGAAAAAAATAATAAACACAAAAATTTGTTCTATAATTAAGAAAGGATAAAAAAAAAATTAAAAAAAAAAAAAAAATTGTTGAATATAAAATTATTGTGAAGGAAATATTGAACTGAAGTAATTATTTGTAAATACATACCAATACCGCGAGTACTTTGACATTCGCCATTTTCCACTGGAAAGATGCGCACAGACTCTAACTGCAGTCAATCTCGGAGGCACAGTTTTCAAATAACTGTAAACTGGGCGAATCACGAGACTAAATGTAAGGTTATAGAGAAAACTCCGAGTTTATATAGAGACAGAGTACGTTTATTAATTACCATCCATTTTAGGTTCCATTATTAATATTTTTTTCTGATTCTTCCTCTTGTATTTTTATTTATACCTATTTATCTTCTTTTAATATATATATATATATATATAAATATTAGGAGTAAGGTAAACACGATTTAGAGTAAAAAAAATGGTAGAGCTTGTAAAACACAACAGTGCGGACATTATTATAAATTTACATGATGGAACGTTTATTCCTGTTGAATAAGCAGAAGACATTATAATTAATTTTTGTGAAATAATTAATTACAGAAGATATAAATTTAAAAAAATAAACAAAAACAAAAGCCAACAACGAAGGCTTTTTCCTCTACAACATGATGAGAAATTACGTAATACAGAATACACGAGGAAATGGGTGCAAATGTCACAGGTATTCACGGATCTTTTCATTCAAAGTTATGGAAATGTCAAACGCTACTACTGCTGTATCAGAATTTGTATTAAGTCATTGCCATATTATATATGTATGACATCCATTCCATATGTGTGTGTGTGTGTGTGAATTATTTTTGGGCTATTAATTATTATTATTATTATTATTATTATTAGTAGTAGTAGTAGTAGTAGTAGCAGTAGTAGTAGTAGTAGTAGTAGTAATAGTAGTAGTAGCAGTAGTAGTAGTAGTAGCAGTAGTAGTAGTAGTATTGCTATTACCATTATTAATGTATATTTAAATTTTTGAAAAGTTATTAGCACAGTTATTATTTATCACTCGTGTCTTTGTGTCCTTCTGTTCCGTTTATTTTTCTGTGGTCACTTATGTTAATTATTCTGCAATTCAAAACGTAAAGGTCAAAGTAATTACTAAGAGTAAAACTAAATAATAATCCACCCAAAAACAAAGATAAAAGAACAAAACAAACACAAACAGACAAGTACTAGTAAAATCACAAAATATATTAATATTTTACAATGGTTATTCATTTATTGTAAATTGACTTCGAATTTAAATCATCCATCGTCTACATCTGCCAAGAAGAAAAACACAAAAACTAAATAATTCAAAAGATAATTAAAACACAAATCTTACATGAAACTTTTTTTTTGTTTTTTAAGGTGAGAAGCTTTTCAATTACTTTTATAATATTAACAAAAAAAAACCATTAGTGAAAAAAATTAGTAAAAATGTACATTAAGAAATTAAAAGAAAGCAAATATACTTTGGAATATCAGTTCATGTTTTTACAATAACGAAACCATTAGATTTTAATTATTTATTTATGGAATGTTTTATATATGTGAAGTTTTAACTCTGCCTTTCAGTCTAGCGTACACCTCAGTGTGGACTTGTCTCAAGATGAATTTTCCTTTCGCGTTTTCTCTTTCCCACGTTTCTGTCTTTCTCCTTCTCACTGTCATCTTCTTTCAAATAGGAGAAGGAGAAAATGTCTGCCTTGCTGAGTCGTCCAAGTTCTTTCGGATTCGTTGCTTTTCTGACTTGCGCCAATGGAATTTCGATCTGTACGACATCAAACTATAAAATGCATCCATTGACTGCTCCAGCTGGTGTTCAGCAGACGATAATTGTAGTTTCGTTTTCTTCGATACCCGATGCAGAACGTGCGCGATTTATCGTCTGAAACAGACCAGAAAATTCATTTATACACAGAAACCTTTCCTGGTTTATCGTGCAGAAGGTAAGTTTATTCATTATCGTTGTTTTTGTTGTTTACCTCTACTTCCACTACTGCCAGAATAACGAGTAATACAACTAAGAAGATATATATATATATATTTTAAAATCTCTTATTGTTTTAACTCTGTTCTATAATTAAAAGCCTTAAGTAAGCTTATTTTGGTTTCTTCTGCTCCTTTGAGCAATTCTACTCGTGGCCACTACTGGAATATTTCTATTCTAACCGGTATCCAAAGAGTTTTTTTTTTTTTTTTTTTTTTCATCATTATCATCATCTTGATGACCAAAGTATCAGGAACATTCCTTCCTGTCTTTGGAAAGAGACATATACAAAATCAGTAATCGAAAATCCGGTTTCCTCCGCCATTATGTTTATGAGGTGAACCACCTAAATGACGAAACACCTTGGTCCTAAAAAGGATTGCGAAAAGAAAATGAATGAAAATGGATGGGTTTTACGTCGCTGATAGTAAAAAATATTTCTTGACTCTGTTTCAAACGACTGCGATGTTGTTCCGGAACCCGAGTGCTATCTCTCCGGTAACGGCCGAAAAGGGTACTCAGGAAGAAAAACGACGACGATTTTTGGAATCACGTGTCAGAGATGGGACCTGCAGAGTCCCCACGGTCACGATTACACAGAGCCATGGAGATACCCAGAAGGCAGTGAGACTGATGCCGAAAATTTCTGTCGAGACCCTGGAAACGACTTGGTGTTGGTGTCAATGAAAGACAGTCCTAGATACGAGAAGTGTGGAATTCCTGAATGTCCAGTGTTACTGCTGTTTGAAACGTTTTTTGTTTGTCGTATTGTGTGATCTGTCACATAATTATTCAGTAACACTGGTTTGAAGTTCGCCTAGAGTCATAACAGATTTCAGTTTCGGAACACTGAAGCCTGTCACCCTCTTTCTCCAAATGTTTGGTTATAAAGCACAGACAGCCTGGATGGGTTGTTTGTAATGGAAATGGTGAAAGTCGTTTGAAAATCTAGAATATGGACTAAAAATATTCCTGGTTAATCAATGATCCTTTATATAAACATCTAAATATGATGTTTCTAGTTTTCGTATTGCGGACGACAGATTTCAGACATCTGTAACAAAGTGGAAAGAATAATTCTTTACTCTTAAACTGAAAACATATTTGACGTTTGTTGCCATTAATAATAATTTCATTTTATAAATTAATATTTAACATTTACACTCAACTCTAAAACTTGATGCATAATGTGCAAAGCCTTCGATGTCCATATTGGAAAATGTTTTATTTATTTATTTATTTATTTAATTTTATGTTGATTATACAGCACAGAGAGAGAGAGAGAGTCTTTTACAATCATGCAAATTTATTTCTAAATTCAAGATGTACGTCTCAATAATTTGAGTAAATACTTAGAAATGAAGAAAAACAAATGTGAGCATGTTATGCAAAGCCTTCAATGTATATGTTCGAAAATGTTTATTTATTTATTTATTTATTTATTTATTTATTTATTTATTTATTTATTTATTCTTTTTTTTTCTTTTTCCTTTAGTCGTCTGACTCTGGCAGTTAAGAACTACATGTCAAACACAAAGTCCACTTGCAACAGCTACATAAATATGTGACGTTATTCTTATTCTATATAAATATATTTTATGAATGTTGTAAACACTGTTATACAAAATATGTGACGTTATTTTAATTCAGTATAAAAATATTTTCATGAATGTTTTTGTAAACACTGTTATACAAAATACGTGACGTTATTTTAATTCTATATAAATATATTTTATGAATATATTCAAAATGTGTGACGTTATTTTAAAACAAATATGTTTTACAAAATATGTGACGTTATTTTACAAAATTCTATATAATTTTATTCTATATAAATATATTCATGTGTTTTTGTAAACACTGTTATACAAAATACGTGACGTTATTTTAATTCTATACAAATATATTTTATGAACGTTGTAAACACTGTGACACACGCTAAGATATGTCAGATTTTGGTCTGACCAATATGTGATCCTTCGCTCGATTTTTATTTTCTTTACTGTTACTGCACACATTTCAGATAACTGAACTGACATGCGGACACTGTTAGAAAATCCGAAAGATGATTCCAATCTGACATATTGCAATTCAGCATTGGTCTGTGCGCCTATCTTTCAACTCTTTGGTCTTTAAGCCATTGTCTTTTCTGCGCCATGTCTCCGAAGTTGTTCACGTAAATCAACTGAATTGTGGTGTCATTGCATGTATGTAACAGGAGGACTGCCACTTTTACAGCTCGTCTTTTTTTTTCTTCTTCTTCTTTTTTTTTTTTTTTTTTTTTTCCAACAACGAAATATGAAAAACAATGACTATGAAAGTAATTAAGATTAAGATTGCTAGTTCACCATTCCGGAACGACTTTGTTTTAAAATTTGCCTTATCGGAGGTGGGAAGAACAGACTCCCCTATCTCACAGTTTAAAAAAAAAAAAAAAAATAAAAAAAAAACTTATTATCCAGAAAACAGTCTGTCTGCTGTAGACAGTTTCTGACGTAATCCAGACAGAAAAACCTTCTGTTTGTTGTTACACGAACGTTAGGTTTGGTGTCATGTGGAATTCCCGAGTGTCGCAAAATAAACACAACCTGAAATATTACCGCGAAATGTTTGTTTATTAACTGGAGACAAGCAGCCAGAAAATACATCAATTTTATTTATTTATTTATTTATTTATTTATTTATTTATTTATTTATTTATTGTTTGTTTGTTTGTTTTTGCTCACTGTCTCTTTCCCAGTTGAAATATACTAATGTCTTTAATAAAAATATCTTTATGTACAGAACTTGTGTTTTGCTTATTTTTTCAAAAAACTCACGGTTTTGTATTTTTTTTTTTTTTTATATTTGTTTTTTGGTTATCAACTAGGAAAAAAAACAAAAAAACAGTAGGGAACAAGTCACAAAACGAAATCAATGCCAGCTTGGAAAATAAAATTTGTTTTCAACACTAAAACGTTAATGACGTATTCACGTGTACACATTATATACATCTAACTGAACATTTTTCCTAGTCATTAAAAGCAGTATTCAAAATAGATAACATATTTATACCAAACCCAAATACTGCCGAGTCATCGCATTCTCAGTCTGTCAGGTTTGTTGACGTCCATAATTTGTGAATCTCGGAAACATGATATATTTAACAAGCCGCTGTGTTCTTGGTATCGTTTTAGCTATTCTTTATTATAAGTAAAGACTGATTGCTATAAATTGGCTTCGGCGTGAAACTTAAAAGGTTTGTTTGACGTTAAAGAACGTTCGTGGTATTTAGTGATTCTTTATTAGCAGCAAACACTGGTTTCTACTGACGTATAAAACTTAACAGTTTGTTTTTCTCTGCAGTTTCGACTCCGCCTGATCAACAAAAGTGTGGCGTGGGACCAGGTCCTGTCCTCGGTTTGAACGGTGAGGAGATCGAGTGCGGATGGGACCCGGCTGTTTGTCCGGATTCCACGTCCTGTACCAACGATCTGACAGGGAAGTTTGTTGTGTGTTGCTGAACCGCGTTTTAAAAAAATACTCACTGGATATTTTGGGTGCTGGAAAATCTTGTTAAAGCATCAGATCTAATGGAGTCTTGAAATGCTTTCGTTTACTTTTATTTATTTTTTATTTTCTTTATTTGTCTTTTTTTTTTTTTTTTTTTTTTTTTAAGGTAAAACAGTTTGCCGTGTGTTGTTGTGCTGGCTTCTAACTGCAACCAGTGTTTATGAAATAAAGAAACTCTTTCGTTTACGTTCCTTCTTTTTCTTTTCTTGATTTATTATTATTATTATTATTATTATTAATACAATTTATTATTATTATTATTATTATTATTATTATTATTATTATTATTATTATTATTATTATTGTTGTTGTTGTTGTTGTTGTTGTTGTTGTTATTATTATTATTATTATTATTGTTATTATTATTGTTATTGTTATAGGCTTGAGTTTGATTTGCGAATATCTTAGCAACTGTAGATTTTTACGTTTTCACGGTCTAAGTAATTCAGTAATATAATTCTAGTAACTTACAAGATTAAACTGTTATTGTAAAAGGTTTGCAAAATGATACCCTTTGCTTAACAGGCGCTTATTCTTAAGAAAGATCTTTAAAGAAAAATCGTTGAATTTATCATTTAACTTTATATACCAATCGTTCAAAAAAACAACTTTTTTTTACATATTTAGAATTGTAGCAATCTACATAATTGAATTAGTAGATTTAGATTTGCGAAATAAATCTGGAATTTGCATATGTATAGGCCTTCAAAAATATAATAACTAGTTTAATGTGTAAGATTCCGATTTTTAAAAAATTATTATTAAAAAAAAGAGGAAACAAGATTTATGAATGTCTCAAATAATTAATAAATAAATAAACGTTCTTTCATAAAGTAAAAAAAAAATACTGTTGTTGATATAACCATCATCATCATCATTATTATTATTACTGTAGTTTGCATGACTGCTAAGTTAACATTTAAAATAACTTTGTAAATAACTAACACGTATCATAATTAAACACATTGAATATATCTGTATAACGATTACATCTGACAGCGGAAAAATGGTATGTTCCCAAAACTGGCAGTCTCCAGATTAAGGTAAGCGATGAGGTGTTCTAATCCGCTTCCAGAAATGGGAAAACTGGCGTGAGTAATTAAGGCCAATATAAGACGCATGGGGATAACGAGATGTGTGAAGAAGAACAGATGGGGCGATTAACGAGATTAACCTTAATGAGCAGTGAAAAAAATGTATGTTTCTGCTTGGACGTACAAGCAACTAAGTATATTTCTCACTGTAGTTTGAAAAGCCGGTTTTGAATCACAAACTGCAACTTGAAACAGCCTAGTTAAGAACAGAAGCAAAATGATGCAGTGGGTTACACTTTCTGTCACTCAGTCAACCTTCCAGTTCTTATGAAATACTAATAGATATGTCCTAATGTTAAACATTTTTTTTTATGAACTATAAGAAATAACTCATAACTAAATATTATAATGACAGTATTATCATCAATAACAGTTTACAAATAAAACTTTATTTTTTAAATCAAAGTGTTCATTTAATATATATATATATATATATATAAAACAGATGACAATCATGTAAAATACGTTATCAGAAATAATCTATAAACTATGGAAACTCCTATCTGCCATACCATCACGCTTTATTCACTGGATATAAAAACAAAATAACAGTAAAATAACAGATTCTATATATATATATATATATATATATATATATATATATATATATATATATATATATATATAGTTTCTGTATATAAGAGTCACGTCACACAGACTTTGTATGTAGTCTTTTTTCTCAGTGAATGCATTTGTCACTTTAATCTTCGAGTCTGAAAATCCTGTAGAGCCAGTCAAGCCGTCTGGCTGGTCTCATGCACATCTTCCCACATTTCCCGGCTTTACAGCACACCCAGTTCCCGCTGCAGTCCCTGTTACTACGACACGGACGTCCGCAACGTCTGGAGTTCATCTTCCAGCGGGGTATGACGGGACACCGACCTTTGACCGGGACGACCTTTGTGCACTGCCGCGGGCAGCTTCCGCAGCAACGCTCGTTCAGGCCGCAGTCGTTGTCGCTCCAGCAGCGAACGACGCAAGGGCCGACAACTCCGGGTTTCGGTGGTGGGCAAGCTCCGGTCGGTCGCTTACGTTCTAAACAAAAAACAGGAATTATTAGTTATTTATTTTGTTATTACTACTACTACTATTATTATTATTATTATTATTATTATTATTATTATTATTATTATTATTACTAGTAGTAGTAACAATACTACTACTGCTACTATTACTACTATTATTATTATTAGTATTATGGTAATCATCAGTAGTAGTAGTTAGTAGTAATAGTAGTAGTAGTAGTTGTAGTAGTAATAGTAGTAGTAGTAGTAGTTGTCGTAGTAATAGTAGTAGTAATAGTGGTAATAATTTGACAACGCAGCCAGCAATTATAGATAAGGACAGGACAAAAATATTTACTTTAAGCCGAAGATGAATTATATATATTAAATAATAACAGTAATAATAATAATAATAATAATAATAATAATAATAGTGAAAATAATAATTATAATAATAGTGTCAGTAATAATAATAATAGTGACAATAATAATAATAAATAATAATAATAATAATCATAGGTGACAAACAATTTACTTTAAGGCTGAAATGAATAATAATAATAATAATAGTGACAATAATAATTAATAATAATAATAATAATAATGTGACAAACAATAACAACAATAATAATAATAATAATAATAATAATAATAATAACAATAGGATTAAATGCAATATGTTCGTTACGTTCCGAACGTGCAATATTAAAATGTTTTGACGTAATGCAGTGGAAACCGTCAAACATTTTAAAAGTACAGGTCAGACGACTCGGCTGTAAAGTAAAACTAATGAATTAAGAGCAGAGTGGGTCTTTAACTGACTGCAAGGTTGTTTCCGTGTGCAAAATGCCAGAAACTTTGCCCGAGGACATGCATTTGTTTTATAGCTCTTTGGTGGTTTTTTTTTTTTTTTTTTTCCATTGTTTTGTTTATTTATTGCGTCTTCATTTTAAATAACGTTTTTTTTCTTCATTTTTTTTTTTTTTTGTTGCCTATGCCTATTTTGTGAATTATTATTATTATTATTATTATTATTATTGTTGTTGTTATTGTTGTTGTTGTTGTTGTTGTTGTTATTGTTGTTATTCTTATTGTTGTTATTGTTGTTGTTATTGTTGTTGTTATTATTGTTGTTAATGTTGTTATATTGTTATTATTATTGTTGTTGTTGTTATTGTTGTTACTGTTTTTGTTATTGTTACTGCTAGTAGTACTACTATTTATACCATTACTACTACAACAACTACTATTGTTACTACTACTATGCCTACTACTACTACTACTACTACTACAATAACAACTACTACCACACCAACAAAAAAAATAATCAACAATCTCCGACGACTGAACAATCTCTAATCCAGTAGTAATTAATACGCCGTCCTGTAAACAATGGACGTCTGTATTCAATCGTGACTTCTACCTTCACAAACGCAGACAGGATTCCGGGAAGTAAAATTTAAATTTAAAATGAACAAAAAAAAACTTACTGACACACACGGGCATAGCATCAGGACACGGTGCTCTGATGCACTGGGGTCGCACCACCTTGCATATGTAGCCACGCCTACAGGGATAGTTCTGAAGTAAATAAATGAATGAGTTAGTTCGTTAGTACAGTTACGGAGAATTTATTATAAATAAAATAAATAAATAAATAAATAAATAAAATAGTTATGTAAGTTGTTTTTTTTGTAAATAAATAAATAAATAAACAAATATTTATAAACTCAATTTGTTTAATTTTTTATTATATTATTATTAAAAATTAAAATAAAAATAAAAAAATAAAAAAAAATAAATAAAATAGATATAGTTTTTGTTTGTAAATAAATAAGTAAAAATAATACTAAGTAATTAATAAGGAAATGAATTAATAAATGTAAATAAATAAATAAATAAATAAACAAATAATTATAAACTCAAATTTTTTGGAATCTTATTATTATTATTATTATTATTTATTATTATTATTATATTATTATTATCATTATTATTATTATTATTATTATTTTTATTATTATTATTATTATTATCATTATTATTATTATTTTTTTTATTATTATTATTATTATCATTATCATTATTATTATCATTATTATTATTATTATTATTATTATTATTATTATTATTATTATTATTATTATTAATTCTTCTACATATATTTGATTTTGTTTGTCTGATAAAACAACAACTTTAAAATAAATAAAACAGATTCAGGCTATTTTTAATCCTGTTATATGTTCATTTCAACATGCGGCAAGCCAAACCAGCAGCTGGAAGTGTACACAGGATACACTGATACATCACATAAGATACACTTTTCAAATAAGTCGTACTCACTTACCCAGCAAAGGTCTTTTCTGGGCGGGGCTACCGCCTTCACAGACTGCACGGTCAGCATCAACAGAGCACACGTGACCTGCAACAAAAATATTCCGCGTAAATTAGTAGTATATTTTTATTTATTTACTTTTATGTCATTTGTGCTAGATAATTCTTTTTTTTTATTATTCATTCCAAAAATAATATTTAATAAGTAGAATATTTAATAAAGAAAGAAAAAAAATGTTAGGAACGAAGTAGTAGTTGTACTTTAACAGTAATGATAGCTGCAGTAACAGTCGTAGTAAAGTGATAGTAATAATAGTAGTAGAAGGTGGAGTAATAGTAATATAGGAATAATAGCTGCATTGTATCACTATTAATAGTGGTAACAATAGTTGTATTAGCAATAATAATGATACTAGAAGTCCTAGTATTAGTAATGATGGTTGAATGATTTTAGCAATGAAAGAGTAAAAGCTAACAGTAGTACTAGTAAAAGTGGTACTTCTCACAGTAGTTGCAGTAACAATAATAATAATAATAATAATAATAATAATAATAATAATAATAATAATAATAATAATAATAATAATAATAATGATAATAATAATAATAATAATGATGATAATAATAATAATAATAATATAATAACAATGATTATAATGATAATGATAACAATAGTAGTAATAATAATGATAATAATAATGATAGTAGTAGTAGTAGTAGCAGTAGTAGCCGTAATAGTAGTAACAACAGCAATACAGTGATTTTGTGAAAATTAAACTTACTAGAATCATCGTGAAGGGTAAAGAATTGAACATCTCACGCACAAACCGCTACCACGACGTAGATTTGTAATACAGAATGTCTGTATATAGATGTGTGTCTCTGTGTGTGTATATGTGTGTATAAATATATATATATATACATAACCTGCGTTCATGTTACAAGTGTAAAAAATACAAATATTTGTGTTTTGTGTCTGTCAAACTCGCTCATGACAACCAAAAACGGGCAGAAACGTCACAAAGACAATCCAGGCGTTCCTGTCACAAACTGGTCGCGTCAAAATGGCGCCTAAGGCTGACGTATTGATATAAATTTGGCTCGCTCGTTTATCAAGCATTTAACTCAAGACGATTTTATTGTTGAAAAAAAAAAAAAGAATAATAATAAAAAAAAAAATAAAATAAACTACGTGCCTTTCAAGGATAAAGAAACTAGTGTGCGTAATAATACAGTATGTTGATGTGTTGATGTTTTTGCCGTGTCCTGTTTTCGTTTCATCTTTGAAAATGTCCCGTTTCAGTTTGTGTTTTTTTTTTTTTTTTTTTTTTTGTTAATACAATGTAAATAAAAATCGTTTTAGTTTATCAGTAGCAGTAGTTGATGGAGGACAGAACAGTGGGTTTTCACAAACACACACACACACATATAGACACACACAAACACACATACACACATACAAATACACAGAAAAACACACGCGCATGTATATATTTGTTCTTACATCATAAATGTGATCGCTAGATTTATGCAGAAAACAGGATAATAGAATATGGGTCATTCATTTTAAGTCATCTTAATAAATCTACACAGATATATGGATACATACATACATACATACTTACATACATATACACACACATATATACACATATATACACACAAACAGATATATATTAAAAATAAAATGTTAAGTATTTATATTAAAACATGTTGAACAATCATCAACTAATTTTTTATTATTATTATTATCATCATTATTATTATTATTATTTTCATTATCATCATTATATTAATTATTATGTATATACATAATTTAGATATACATAATTTATCTTAATTAAACACTGCAAAATAAAATTATTTAACGAAACTTTAACATTTTTAACACACACACACACACACAGACACACACACACACAAACACATGGATACATACACACACACACACACACAGATAGATACACACACATATATATACACACACAGACAGACAGACAGACAAAGGAAGAGAGCGTGCGTGAGTGGTGTATTTCAGTAACAATAAAATAACATATTTGTACACATGTCGGTTTGACAGCACGTTGAATATTATGAATGTCTAACACGTACATATGCGTCTTTTCTGACAGTTGTTATAATGCGTTTTATCTAAAATGAAATAAAAGCTGTAATGACGCATTAAGTAAAAATAAAAAAAATATACCTCTCCGCAGTTTACATACATTCGAGACACAGAGCTTAGGTTAGAACGGGAAATCCGTGTAGTAAAATCAACAGCGTCATTCTTTAATATTTGTATTATTTCTTAAAC
>CM022665.1:45689094-45691594 GCA_012295275.1 Chrysomallon squamiferum
ATATATATATATATATATATACAAACAAACATACATACATACATAATCATTCATAAATATATATATATATATACACATACAAATATACATTCATATATACATATAAATATATTCCTATCTCTCTATTTCTTTCTGTTATCCCTCGAATTCGATCTTCTTTCCATCCCTCTCCTTCTTTTTCTCTCTTTCCTTCTCACAGAGAGACACAATCACATGCAAACACACATTACAAAATTTAAGGAAAAACAAATGCCTTTCTATTAATCTATTCATCTATATAACCTATATTATCTAACACTTCACAGTCTGTTGAACTTATTGCTATGGACTCCTCGTTTATAATGGCAAAACTTCTGGTCGTAAATTATGTTTAATGATATTAAAACAGATGAATAACCGGTATCATGTTATAGACATAATAAAGGTATGATCGTCTTATTTAGTAGATTTGAGACGGTGAATGGTTGGGCCCTTTGTTGTATGTTTTACATGGTTTGTTTTTAGGATCGGGCAGAGGTTATTAAAATACAGAGATATTTTCATTGCAGATCTGGGAGTATAATATTCACTGAATTATTTTCAGTGTGTAATGATTATAGACAAATCATACAGACTTATCTTTCTACTTAGTTTATTTAGTCACTTTCTTCCAATATTTGTGTTAACTGTAGGCAGAAGGAGGTTTATCTCAAATATGTATATATATACACACACACACTCAAAAACATATATACATGCATACATATATACATACATACATACATATATATACATACATATATATATTCATAAATACATAGATACATTCATGCATATATACATAAACACATACACACAAACATACATATATACATATATTCATTCACACATGCATACATTAATAAATACATACATACACACATTCACACATACATATACACACACATATATACATACACACATACATACATACATACATTCATACATTCATATATACATTCATACATTCACACATACATACATTTTATACATATTATAACGTACGATCGTGTTATTTCATAGCCAAGGAGACGGTGAGAAACTGGGCGCCTTTGTTTCATTGTTTTTTTTTACACGCTTTGCTATTAGTGTCAACTTGCCTCAGGGTCAAATGTCGTCAAAAACGTCTCTTTTAACGTTATACATCAGTATAACCAAGGGCTCACAAACCTGTGGCTATGCACGTGTGTTCTGTGCTGTGTAGTTTTCCTAATTACAGTGTATCAGAGATCGAGTAAAACGTAGTCGTACGTACATACAAGAAGAAGGTTTTCTTCGGTCGTTTGAAAACTAATAGATGAAATAACAGTACACTAGCGTGTCGCTAAAGTGCACGGAGTCATTCATTTAGCAGAGACACATGTTTTCTCCAACAGGAAAGGTTGCGCGTTCGACAAGGAAACGCTCTTCGTTTACGTGTGTGACTGGAAACAAGGATGCGTCTTGCATCGGTGATCAGTGATGTCATTAATGACGAGGAAACTGTCGTGATTACGTCACTACCTGTCCAACAGAGATTACTTGAACGCGTGGAATAACAAATGATATTACACATCACGTGGCGTTGCTGATTATATATATATATATATATATATATATATAATATCTTAGTGAAAGGTTGTTGGGTAATGTTGTTTTCACCTTTCTTCTGTGTGTCTCGGTCTTTGTCTTGTCGATTTGTGGATGTTGAATATCTCCGCTACACCGAAAGTAGCCTGTTGCATTAAATACTGAAGAAAAATAAAATGTATATATTGGAAAGAGAGAGACAGTGATCAGCAAAACTCGAAGTTTGCAGTCTCGAGTCCTATCTGTGAAATCAGCGTGCTCGTATACAGAAACTAAGCTGCACTGTTTATGTGCAAATCACTGCAGTTTCTTACGTTTGACTGACCAAACCTGCAACGTGGGTTCATTTTAATACGAAATATCATGCAAGATAAGAAAAGCTGACTTCACAACCGTTATTCTGGTGTATGATAGACATGTGGAGTCTGGCCATGCTTAGCGCAATGAAAGCAATGGGGGAAAGTGTGCAATAATATTATCGTAATTGTTGTAACGTAAAAAACTTTTTTTTAAAGGTATGGTTCAGAAAAAAAGTCGATAAAACTACTTTCTACTGTTATGGTCGTAACTATACTGAGGCAAAATGAGGCGAATGCTTCCTATCGAAACTGATGATTATTTTATATCTACACAAAGACTTTGTTAAAAAAATATATATAAAATGTAATTAGCTACAGACAGGGATTTTTGCGTCTTTCAAGCAGGATTTTTTGTGGGGGCCTTAGGCTTGCCCACATTTTAAAAAAAGAGCTTAGTTAAGACCATGACTATGGTTTATTAATTTTCGTTTCTTTTGGGGGTTTTATGCAGAAAGGACAAAATCAATAAAAAAAAAAAAAAAAAAAAAAAAACTGACATAATGTACAGTCAGAGCATTACATTCTTATTAGTTCATGCGAGATGGGGTGGGGTG
>CM022665.1:45696594-45699094 GCA_012295275.1 Chrysomallon squamiferum
AAATAAACATATTCAAATATTTTGTATGATTATTAGATCGGATATCCTCAGAATACATGTGAATAATCGATAATCATCTCAAACGTATCGCAATTACCGTATTTACTCTTGTATAAATCACAGCTTTTTTTTATACTTGTGTGTTTGTGTGTTTCTATTCGTGTATGTGTGTGGATGTGTTTGTGGTTATAGATATATAGACAGTCAGAGAGATAGACAGACAGACAGACAGTATATTATTACTATTTGTATTGTATTTATTATTTGTTTTATCAATTAATTGTATTAAAAATTTAAAAAGGTTCTTTTTTTTCTTTTTTTAATCATTCTATTTATTACGGTATTTACAGCTCTTCTTGCATTAGTTATGTATCTATGAATGTTTCTATAGTCTGTCTATTAGGGAATTATCAATTTGTATACAATATTAAATTCATAGATGTACTTTTTTTTTTTTTTATTCTTTAGGAACTGAAAATGTCAGGGGTAATTTTGTTCAGACCAGTACAAAATCATTCATAAAAATCTGAAAGAGCATTTTGATAGCTTAAATAGTTCTAACTAATGTTTCTTAAAATCCAAAGTAAAACAGAGAGATAATAATAATAATAATGAAGAAATAAATAAAGAAACAAAGAAAGAAACAAAGAAAACAAGAAACAAAGAATTAATATTAATAATAAAAAAATTATAATAAATAAATAAATAAATAAATAAATAAATAAATAAATAAATCAATAAATAAATAAATTAATTAATTAATAAATAAAAACCGAACAAAAAACACAACATTATATTCATACGCTAAATTATAAATTTAATTTCTTTTCGACGTTTTTTTTTTCTTCTTCTTGTTTTTTTCTTTTTTGTTTTGTTTTGTTTTGTTTCTCCTCACTAAGGTTCCTCACCCAAAACTGGCGAGGTGCATATTCTGCAGCCGGAATATATAAAACAGCATTTCATGTTGCCTGGGCATTGGTAGTCGAAGTAGCAACGTTTTCTACATAGGAACTGATCCTCACGGAAGGTAGCTGGACAACTGCCAACCCTAACTATTGCTGTAAGACAAATAATAATAATAATAATAGTAATAATAATAATAATAAAAGTAATAATTATAATAATAGTAATAATAATAACAATAATAATAATAATAATAATAATAATGATGATGATGATGATGATAATAAAATAGTAATCATAATAATAATGATGATGATGATAATAGTAATAGTAATAATAATAAATAATAATAATAATAATAATAATATAATAATGATAATAAAATAAAGTAATAATAATAATAATGATAATAATAAAATGACAATAATAATAATAAAATAATAATAATAGTAATAATAATAATAAAAAATTATAATACTAATAATAATAGTAATAATAATAAAAATAACAATAATAACAATACTAATAATAATAATAACAATAATAATAATACAACAATCATAATACAACAATAACAACAACAACAACAACAACAACAATAATAATAACAGTAATAATAATAATAACAAAAATAATAATAATAATAACGCAAACACTTACTACAGATCCATTTATTGTAAATTGAGAAACACAACACAAGAATAATATGAATTCTTATATCACTTTTAGTACATATAAACAATACATATACACTGGGGCAAATATTACAATGGTACGGCACCTATCAGCACACAAATGAGTTTATCACTGACTGTCCCACTAATATTACACGGGTCTACTTCGCTGGTTCCTAAGCTAACTGTGTAACAATTGAATGTACCAGAAAATGGTGTAGCTAACAATAGGACTTGATATTTGAAGTGAAAAATTACAGTATAATCATTAAAAACAATTAGTTTCAAAAATTATTTGAAATTGTATCTCGATCTATTTCTCGTTATGTGTTTGAAATATTAAAACAATCATTGGAAAAAGTATTATGATTATAAAACTTTATTATTAGCAAAGGTTGATATTATCCAAAGGAACTAACACTATGTTGTAAGAATTAAATTGCTCACGGACACACGTGGGTTCGGGTAGGCAAGGCGGTATTACACAATATGGCTCTATCATTTTACACATGAAGTGAGTTGGGCATGGGTGAAACTGGAAAAATAATAACAACAACAGTAATAACAATAATAATAATAATAATAATAATAATAATAATAATAATAGTAATAATAATAATAAAAACAACGACAACAACAACAACAATAATAATAACAACAATAGTAATAATAATAACAATAATAAAATAATAATAATAGCAATAATAATAATGATAATAAAAGTGATAATAGTAGTAACGATAATAATAATAGTAATAATAAAAATTATAATAGTAATAATAAAAGTAACAATAATAGTAGTAATAATGATAGTAATAATAACAGTAATAATTATAATAGTAAATATAATAATAATAATAAAAGTAATAATAAAAATAATAGTAATATAATAATAATAGTAATAATAATAATAAAAAAAAATA
>CM022665.1:45704094-45719094 GCA_012295275.1 Chrysomallon squamiferum
AAACCGCCAGAAACTTTACACAATTGATCTTTGCCATGCTGGAAACGTCTACTGGGTAACCCGTGTATGCTGTTCAGTTTTTATAAAGTGTCAAGCCGAATACGTGAAGGACAGTTGTTTTTGTATTCCAGATACAAAAGCAATTACTGACAAGCACAGACATCTCGTCAACAACAGCAACAACAACGACATTAAATAATGATAAATGTTCGATATGTATGTTTATACAAAAAGTATGTGTGTTTGTATGTATGAGTGGATAGATATCTATATATGAATGATTATATGGACGTATGTGTACGCACATAATTCTCTCTCTCTCTCTCTCTCTCTCTCTCTCTCTCTCTCTCTCTCTCTCTCTCTCTCTCTCTCTCTCTCTCTCTCTCTCTCTCTCTCTCTCTCTCTCTCTCTCGCTCATAGATTCGTAGCTACATCTCTCATAGATACATATTTTGTTTGTTTTTTGTGTTTGTTTCCCTGCCACAAACGTTCAGGTAAATTAAATCGTAAATTGGGTTAACGGTTTATGTTCATTGGTGTTCAACTTTCGTACGGAATAATCTGGTAAACAGAAAAGATGTTAACGCGCTGGATATTTACAGGCTGTTGTTTCTTATGTAAAATTATAGAATAGGATTTCTTTCAGTGCCTGAGATGAGACATAGATAAAGAAACAGGGTATGTATGCAACATCTACAGTGAGAGAGTGACAGTCAATAGGAACTAAGTATAAGATTTCAGCGTTTGTTTCTTATTATAGAGGATTTTATTTACTTACTTACTTACTTACTTAATTAATTAATTTTGTTTTCGTGTCAGTCGATTATATCCTGAATAATCGATTTATTATGCTGTTTTGCTTTCAATCAGAGAGACAGAGATAGACTGGGAGAGAGAGAGAGAGAGAGAGAGAGAGAGAGAGAGAGAGAGAGAGAGAGAGAGAGAGAGAGAGAGAGAGAGAGAGAGAGAGAGAGAGAGAGCAATATTAAATTATTTAACTTTGACATAAAATAAAATAAACCATCTGCTTTATATGCAAGAGAAAAGATTATAAATAGTTTTATAACATTCTGTGTAATTATTTATAAAGCATATATTATCTCCAGTTAATTATTTTGTCTATATATATATATCTGTGTGTGTGTATAAATATATATATATATATATATATGTATGTATTATATTTATTATTCGTTTTATCACTTAAAGTATTACTGTTTTATCATTCTGTTTATTCACAGCTCTTCTTGCATTAGTTAACTATCTATGACTTTTTCTGTAGTCTCTGTCAGTCACTGAATCATTAATTTGTATATAACACTATATTCATAACTGTACTTTTCTCTTTATCAGATCAGTATAAAATCAGTCATAACAAAATCCAAAACAGCATTTTAATAGTTTACATAGTTCTCACCAATGTTTCTTAAAATCCAAAGTAAAAAAATATATATATTAATAATAATAAAGAAATAAAGAAACAAACAAACAAACAAAGAAACAAAGAAATAATATTTATAATAATAAATAAAAAAATAATAAATAAATAAATACCGAATAAAAAAAGACAACATTATATTCATATGCTAAATTTTAAATTTAATTTCTTTTCGATTTTTTTTTTTTTTTTTTTTTTTTTTTCTCCTCACCAAGGATCTGGATCCTGAATCGGGTAGGTGCATAATTTGCAGTTGGAATAGAAAAAGCAGCATTTATAGAAGAATGGGCATTCGTAGTCGAACGTGCAGTTTCCTCCACATCTGTACGTGAGAGGGGGTAAGGATGATGGACAATAGCCAAACTTAACTCTTCCTATAAGATAAATAATAATAATGATGATGATGATGATGATGATGATAATAATAATAATAATAATAATAATAATAATACAACAATAACAACAACAACAACAACAACAATAATAATAATAATAAAGCAAACACTTATTTAAGATCTATTTATTGTAAATTTAGAAATATAGCACAAGAATAATATGAATTATTATAACACTTTTAGTACATATAAAGAATACATATACACTGGGGCGAATACTACAATGGTACGGCACCTATCAGCACACAAATGAGTTTATCACAGATCAACCGGTGACTGCTCCACTAATATTACACGGGTTTACTTCGCTGGTTCCTAAGCTGACTGGGTAACAACTGTATGTGCCAAAAACAATGGTGTAGCTGACAAAAGGACTTGATATTTCAAGTGAAGAATTACAGTATGTATCAAGAAAACAATTCGTTTTAAAAATTATTTGAAACTGTATCTCGATCTATTTCTCGTTATGTGTTTGAAATATTAGAACAATCATTGGAAAAAGTATTATGATTATAAAACTTTATTGTTAGCAAAGGTTGATTCTATCCAAAAGAGCAAACACTATGTTGTAAGAATTAAATCACTCACGCACACACGTGGGTACGGGTAGACAAGGCGGTATTACACAATATGGCTCTATCATTTTACACAAGTAGTGAGCTGGGCATGGGTGAAACTGGAAAAATAATAATAACAATAATAATAATGGTAACAACAATAATAAAATTAAAATAATAATAGCAATAATAATAATGATAATAACAGTGATAGTAATACTGACAATAACAATAATAACAATAACAACAATAATATTAACAAGAACAATAATAACAATAACAGCAATAATAATAACAATAATAAAATAACAGTAACATCAATAATAATAACTAATAGTAACAATAATAATAATAGTAGTAATAATAACAATAACAACAATAATATTAACAAGACCAATAATATCAATAACAACAATAATAATAACAATAATAATATAACAGTAACATCAATAATAATAACTAATAGTAACAATAATAATGAAACAATAATAATAATAGTAGTAATAATAATGATAACAACAGTGATAGTAATACTAACAATAACAATAATAGTAATAATAAAAATAATAATAGTAGTAATAACAATAATAGTAATAATAATAGTAGTAATAATGATAATACTAATAACAGTAATAATTATAATAGTAATAATAATAAAATAATAATAATAATAATAATAATAATAATAATAATATAATAATAATAGTAATAATAGTAATAATAATAATATCAATAATAGTAATAATAATAATAACAATAAAATAATAATAATAATAATTGTAATTTGTCAAACATTTTAAAAATATTTTACAGACATATTCATCGTATAATTAAACATGCCTATGTCTATTTGACTCACGCGCCTATGTAGACATCATCTCTATCTCTGTGTATATATGTGAATGCCTGTGTTTTCTGTTTATGTACACACATAAACGCAAATAAATCTACGTCGTAATCATACATTTAAACAAACACGATATAAACTCAAATATATATTTTTTTTTATTATTTTTTTAAACTTACACCACACAGATACTCTCGTGCACCTAATTTTGCCTGCACTGTCAACATCAGAAGTGTACAGACAACCTGAAACGAAAATAACATCGCTTTTTAAACTTTCTGTTTGTCAGTAAGAAAAGCATGCAATACAAGTATAATTGTAGTTATTGATTCTCAATGTTTTCTACACTTTTCAAGATAGGAACATTAATTTAAATGTGAGAAGATGCTTAGTATTGTTTTGAAATGCTTTTTCTTTTTTTTTCTTCTATTTTCTTTTCTATTTTTTTTTTTTGCAATATAAAATAATATTATAATAATGATAAGTTTGTATACTAATTATATGATTATTTATTTAACACACACACACACACACACACACACATAATCTCTCTCTTTGTCTCTCTGTCTCTTTCTCTCTCTCGCTGTGTACCTAAGGCAAAAAGCCACAAACTAAAGCCATTATCACATTTGACAGTTCAACAATACCATCCCCAACGCTTAATCAGGCTGTTGTGATTAAAATCATTATCAAAGTTAAATATAAAATAATTCCATAGAGTACTCACGTACGCACAAACATATACAAACAAACACATGTATGGTAAATCCACACACACAAAAGTCGTCATTATATATAACCGTTCAAACCTATATTAACAATTAAATAACAATGGTACTTACAAAAACCGCCAGAAACTTTACACAATTGATCTTTGCCATGTTGGAAACGTCTACTGGGTAACCCGTGTATGCTGGTCAGTTTTTATAAAGTGTCAAGCCGAATACGTGAAGGACAGTTGTTTTTGTATTCCAGATACAAAAGCAATTACTGACAAGCACAGACATCTCGTCAACAACAGTAACAACAACGACATTAAATAATGATAAATGTTCGATATGTATGTTTATACAAAAAGTGTGTGTGTTTGTATGTGTGAGTGGATAGATATCTATATATGAATGATTATATGGACGTATGTGTACGCACATAATTCTCTCTCTCTCTCTCTCTCTCTCTCTCTCTCTCTCTCTCTCTCTCTCTCTCTCTCTCTCTCTCTCTCTCTCTCTCTCTCTCTCTCTCTCTCTCTCTCTCTCTCCTCTGTGCCATGCATCCACCGTCATGTCTCTTTATTTATTTAAGTCAGTATGCACATGACTTAATAAATCATCCTTGTACCAAATCACGGTGAGAACAATTTTTGTACACAGTGTTACCGTCAGTATACATCTATTTATTTATTTATAGATATATAATATAGGCTGTCTTTGATTAACAGGTTTTAATACCTGCCAAAAGCTTTCAGTTGATACCTTAAAACATAAATTAAATCGTAAATTGGGTTAACGGTTTTTGTTCAATAGTGATCAACTTTCGTACAGAATAGTCTGGTAAACAGAAAAGATGTTAATGCGCTGGATATTTATAGGCTGTTGTTTCTTATGTAAAATTATAGAATAGGATTTCTTTCAGTGCCTGAGATCAGACGTAGATAAAGAAACAGGGTATATGTATACAACACTTACAGTGAGAGAGTGACAGTCATTAGGAACTAAATATAAGATTTCAGCGTTTTGTTTCTTATTATAGAGGATTTTATTTACATACTTACTTAATTATTTAATTACTTATTTTTCTCTTCGTGTCAGTCGATTATATCCTGAATAATCGATTTATTATGCTGTTTTGCTTTCAATCAGAGAGACAGAGATAGACTGAGAGAGAGAGAGAGAGAGAGAGAGAGAGAGAGAGAGAGAGAGAGAGAGAGAGAGAGAGAGAGAGAGAGACACAGAGAGAGACAATAAAGGGGTAATTAGCAATTAATTATGAGATTTCCCTTAACTTTTGAATTTTATTTATTTATATATTTATTTATTTATTTAATTATTATGAAATTAGATATAAAATAAAATAAACCATTTTGTATGATTATTAGATCCGATATCCTCAGAATACAAGTGAAGCATCGAAAATCGATAATCATGCCATATAAATAGTATTTATTCTTGTATAAAACATTACATGTGTTTTTGTGTTTCTGTTCGTGTATGTCTGTGTATGTGTTTTGTATATAATAGATAGACAGACGGACGGAGAGAGAGACATAACAGATAGACAAAATATATATATATATAAATGGGGTGTAACTTTTAATTAAACCATCTGCTTTATATGCAAGAGAAAAGCTTATAAATAGTTTTTATAACATTCTGTGTAATTATTTATAAATATATATTATAGTTATTAATTATTTTGTCTATATATATATATCTGTGTGTGTGTATATATATATATATATATATATATATATATATATGTATGTATTATATTTATTATTCGTTTTATCACTTAAAGTATTATTGTTTTATCATTCTGTTTATTCACAGCTCTTCTTGCATTAGTTAACTATCTATGACTGTTTCTGTAGTCTCTGTCAGTCACTGAATCATTAATTTGTATATAACACTATATTCATAACTGTACTTTTCTCTTTATCAGATCAGTATAAAATCAATCATAACAAAATCCAAAACAGCATTTTAATAGTTTACATAGTTCTCACCAATGTTTCTTAAAATCCAAGTAAAAAAATATATATATTAATAATAATAAAGAAATAAAAAAAAAAAAAACAAACAAAGAAACAAAGAAATAATATTTATAATAAAAAAAAAAAAATAATAAATAAATAAATACCGAATAAAAAAGACAACATTATATTCATATGCTAAATTTTAAATTTAATTTCTTTTCGATTTTTTTTTTTTTTTGTTGTTTTTTTTGTTTCTCCTCACCAAGGATCTGGATCCTGAATCGGGTAGGTGCATAATTTGCAGTTGGAATAGAAAAAGCAGCATTTATAGAAGAATGGGCATTCGTAGTCGAACGTGCAGTTTCCTCCACATCTGTACGTGTGAGAGGGGGTAAGGATGATGGACAATAGCCAAACTTAACTCTTCCTATAAGATAAATAATAATAATGATGATGATGATGATGATGATGATGATAATAATAATAATAATAATAATAATAATAATAATAATAATAACAACAACAACAACAACAAACAACAACAACAATAATAATAATAATAAAGCAAACACTTATTTAAGATCTATTTATTGTAAATTTAGAAATATAGCACAAGAATAATATGAATTCTTATATCCCTTTTGGTACATATAAACAATACATATACACTGGGGCAAATACTACAATGGTACGGCACCTATCAGCACACAAATGAGTTTATCACAGATCAACCGCTGACTGCTCCACTAATATTACACGGGTCTACTTCACTGGTTCCTAAGCTGACTGGGTAACAACTGTATGTGCCAAAAACAATGGTGTAGCTGACAAAAGGACTTGATATTTCAAGTGAAAAATTACAGTATGTATCAAGAAAACAATTCGTTTTAAAAATTATTTGAAACTGTATCTCGATCTATTTCTCGTTATGTGTTTGAAATATTAGAACAATCATTGGAAAAAGTATTATGATTATAAAACTTTATTGTTAGCAAAGGTTGATACTATCCAAAAGAGCAAACACTATGTTGTAAGAATTAAATCACTCACGAACACACGTGGGTTCGGGGTAGGCAAGGCGGTATTACACAATATGGCTCTATCATTTTTTACACAAGTAGTGAGCTGGGCATGGGTGAAACTGGAAAAATAATAATAACAATAATAATAATGGTAACAACAATAATAAAATTAAAATAATAATAGCAATAATAATAATGATAATAACAGTGATAGTAATACTGACAATAACAATAATAACAATAACAACAATAATATTAACAAGAACAATAATAACAATAACAATAACAGCAATAATAATAACAATAATAAAATAACAGTAACATCAATAATAATAACTAATAGTAACAATAATAATAATAGTAGTAATAATAACAATAACAAAAATAATATTAACAAGACCAATAATATCAATAACAACAATAATAATAACAATAATAATATAACAGTAACATCAATAATAATAACTAATAGTAACAATAATAATAAAACAATAATAATAATAGTAGTAATAATAATGATAACAACAGTGATAGTAATACTAACAATAACAATAATAGTAATAATAAAAATAATAATAGTAGTAATAACAATAATAGTAATAATAATAGTAGTAATAATGATAATACTAATAACAGTAATAATTATAATAGTAATAATAATAAAAGTAATAATAATAATATAATAATAATAGTAATATAATAATAATAGTAATAATAGTAATAATAATTATAGCAATAATAGTAATAATAATAATAACAATAAAATAATAATAATAATAATGATAATTTGTCAAACATTTTAAAAATATTTTACAGACATATTCATCGTATAATTAAACATGCCTATGTCTATTTGACTCACGCGCCTATGTAGACATCATCTTTAACTCTATGTATATGTGTGAATGCCTGTGTTTTCTGTTTATGTACACACATAAACGCAAATAAATCTACGTCGTAATCATACATTTAAACAAACACGATATAAACTCAAATATATATTTTTTAAACTTACACGACAAAGATGTTTTGATTCATTTGATTTTGCCTGCACTGTCAACATCAGAAGTGTACAGACAACCTGAAACGAAAATAACTTTTTAAACTTTCTGTTTGTCAGTAAGAAAAGCATGCAATACAAGTATAATTGTAGTTATTGATTCTCAATGTTTTCTACACTTTTCAAGATAGAAACATTAATTTAAATGTGAGAAGATGCTTAGTATTGTTTTGAAATGCTTTTTCTTTTTTTTCTTCTATTTTCTTTTCTATTTTTTTTTTTTTGCAATATAAAATAATATTATAATAATGATAAGTTTGTATACTAATTATATGATTATTTATTTAACACACACACACACACACACACACACACAAACACATAATCTCTCTCTTTGTCTCTCTGTCTCTTTCTCTCTCTCGCTGTGTACCTAAGGCAAAAAGCCACAAACTAAAGCCATTATCACATCTGACAGTTTAACAATACCATCCCCAACACTTAATCAGGCTGTTGTGATTAAAATCGTTATCAAATTTAAATACAAAATAATTCCATACAGTACTCACGCACGCACAAACATATACAAACAAACACATGTATGGTAAATCCACACACACAAAAGTCGTCATTATATATAACCGTTCAAACCTATATTAACAATTAAATAACAATGGTACTTACAAAAATTGGCAGAAACTCAACACAACTGATCTTTGCCATGTTGGAAATGTCTACTGGGTAACCCGTGTATGCTGGTAAGTTTTTATAAAGTGTCAAGCCGAATACGTGAAGGACAGTTGTTTGTGTATTCCAGATACAAAAGCAATTACTGACAAGCAGACATCTCGTCAACAACAGCAACAACAACGACATTAAATAATGATAAATGTTCGATATGTATGTTTATACAAAAAGTGTGTGTGTTTGTATGTGTGAGTGGATAGATATCTATATATGAATGATTATATGGACGTATGTGTACGCACATAATTCTCTCTCTCTCTCTCTCTCTCTCTCTCTCTCTCTCTCTCTCTCTCTCTCTCTCTCTCTCTCTCTCTCTCTCTCTCTCTCTCTCTCTCTCCTCTGTGCCATGCATCCACCGTCATGTCTCTTTATTTATTTAAGTCAGTATGCACATGACTTAATAAATCATTCTTGTACCAAATCACGGTGAGAACAATTTTTGTACACAGTGTTACTGTCAGTATACATCTATTTATTTATTTATAGATATATAATATAGGCAGTCTTTGATTAACAGGTTTTAATACCTGCCAAAAGCTTTCAGTTGATACCTTAAAACATAAATTAAATCGTAAATTGGGTTAACGGTTTTTGTTCAATGGTGATCAACTTTCGTACAGAATAGTCTGGTAAACAGAAAAGATGTTAATGCGTTGGATATTTATAGGTTGTTGTCTCTTATGTAAAATTATAGAATAGGATTTCTTTCAGTGCCTGAGATCAGACGTAGATAAAGAAACAGGGTATATGTATACAACACTTACAGTCAGAGAGTGACAGTCATTAGGAACTAAATATAAGATTTCAGCGTTTTGTTTCTTATTATAGAGGATTTTATTTACATACTTACTTAATTATTTAATTACTTATTTTTCTTTTCGTGTCAGTCGATTATATCCTGAATAATCGATTTATTATGCTGTTTTGCTTTCAATCAGAGAGTCAGAGATAGATTGAGAGAGAGAGAGAGAGAGAGAGAGAGAGAGAGAGAGAGAGAGAGAGAGAGAGAGAGAGAGAGAGAGAGAAACACAATATGTAGACAATGTTTAGGACAGTAATTAGCAATTAATTATGAGATTTCCCTTAGCATTTAGTTTCTCCATCACTTTTGTTATCGAGAATTTTATTTATTTATATATTTATTTATTTATTTAATTATTATGAAATTAGATATAAAATAAAATAAACTTATTTAAATATTTTGTATGATTATTAGATCCGATATCCTCAGAATACAAGTGAAGCATCGAATAATCGATAATCATGCCATACGTATCGGAATTACCGTATTTATTCTTGTATAAATCACAGTTTTTCTTATACATGTGTTTTTGTGTTTCTGTTCGTGTATGTCTGTGTATGTGTTTGTGTATATGTATATAGATAGATAGACAGACGGACAGAGAGAGACATAGACAGATAGACAAATATATATATATATAAATGGGGTGTAACTTTGACACAAGTAAACCATCTGCTTTATATGCAAGAGAAAAGCTTATAAATAGTTTTATAACATTCTGTGTAATTATTTATAAAGCATATATTATCTCCAGTTAATTAATTATTTTGTCTATATATATATATCTGTGTGTGTGTATAAATATATATATATATATATATATATATATATGTATGTATTATATTTATTATTCCTTTTATCACTTAAAGTATTACTGTGTTATCATTCTGTTTATTCACAGCTCTTCTTGCATTAGTTAACTATCTATGACTGTTTCTGTAGTCTCTGTCAGTCACTGAATCATTAATTTGTATATAACACTATATTCATAACTGTACTTTTCTCTTTATCAGATCAGTATAAAATCAATCATAACAAAATCCAAAACAGCATTTTAATAGTTTACATAGTTCTCACCAATGTTTCTTAAAATCCAAAGTAAAAAAATATATATATTAATAATAATAAAGAAATAAAGAAAAAAAGAAACAAACAAAGAAACAAAGAAATAATATTTATAATAATAAATAAAAAAATAATAAATAAATAAATACCGAATAAAAAAAGACAACATTATATTCATATGCTAAATCTTAAATTTAATTTCTTTTCGAATTTTTTTTTTTTTGTTGTTCTTTTTTTGTTTCTCCTCACCAAGGATCTGGATCCTGAATCGGGTAGGTGCATAATTTGCAGTTGGAATAGAAAAAGCAGCATTTATAGAAGAATGGGCATTCGTAGTCGAACGTGCAGTTTCCTCCACATCTGTACGTGAGAGGGGGTAAGGATGATGGACAATAGCCAAACTTAACTCTTCCTATAAGATAAATAATAATAATGATGATGATGATGATGATGATGATGATAATAATAATAATAATAATAATAATAATAATACAACAATAACAACAACAACAACAACAACAATAATAATAATAATAAAGCAAACACTTATTTAAGATCTATTTATTGTAAATTTAGAAATATAGCACAAGAATAATATGAATTCTTATATCCCTTTTGGTACATATAAACAATACATATACACTGGGGCAAATACTACAATGGTACGGCACCTATCAGCACACAAATGAGTTTATCACAGATCAACCGCTGACTGCTCCACTAATATTACACGGGTCTACTTCACTGGTTCCTAAGCTGACTGGGTAACAACTGTATGTGCCAAAAACAATGGTGTAGCTGACAAAAGGACTTGATATTTCAAGTGAAAAATTACAGTATGTATCAAGAAAACAATTCGTTTTAAAAATTATTTGAAACTGTATCTCGATCTATTTCTCGTTATGTGTTTGAAATATTAAAACAATCATTGGAAAAAGTATTATGATTATAAAACTTTATTGTTAGCAAAGGTTGATACTATCCAAAAGAGCAAACACTATGTTGTAAGAATTAAATCACTCACGAACACACGTGGGTACGGGTAGGCAAGGCGGTATTACACAATATCGCTCTATCATTTTACACAAGTAGTGAGCTGGGCATGGGTGAAACTGGAAAAATAATAATAACAATAATAATAATGGTAACAACAATAATAAAATTAAAATAATAATAGCAATAATAATAATGATAATAACAGTGATAGTAATACTGACAATAACAATAATAACAATAACAACAATAATATTAACAAGAACAATAATAACAATAACAGCAATAATAATAACAATAATAAAATAACAGTAACATCAATAATAATAACTAATAGTAACAATAATAATAATAGTAGTAATAATAACAATAACAAAAATAATATTAACAAGACCAATAATATCAATAACAACAATAATAATAACAATAATAATATAACAGTAACATCAATAATAATAACTAATAGTAACAATAATAATAAAACAATAATAATAATAGTAGTAATAATAATGATAACAACAGTGATAGTAATACTAACAATAACAATAATAGTAATAATAAAAATAATAATAGTAGTAATAACAATAATAGTAATAATAATAGTAGTAATAATGATAATACTAATAACAGTAATAATTATAATAGTAATAATAATAAAAGTAATAATAATAATATAATAATAATAATAATAATAATAATAATAATAATAGTAATAATAATTATAGCAATAATAGTAATAATAATAATAACAATAAAATAATAATAATAATAATGATAATTTGTCAAACATTTTAAAAATATTTTACAGACATATTCATCGTATAATTAAACATGCCTATGTCTATTTGACTCACGCGCCTATGTAGACATCATCTTTAACTCTGTGTATATGTGTGAATGCCTGTGTTTTCTGTTTATGTACACACATAAACGCAAATAAATCTACGTCGTAATCATACATTTAAACAAACACGATATAAACTCAAATATATATTTTTTAAACTTACACGACACAGATGTTTTGATTCATTTGATTTTGCCTGCACTGTCAACATCAGAAGTGTACAGACAACCTGAAACGAAAATAACATCACTTTTTAAACTTTCTGTTTGTCAGTAAGAAAAGCATGCAATACAAGTATTATAATTGTAGTTATTGATTCTCAATGTTTTCTACACTTTTCAAGATAGAAACATTAATTTAAATGTGAGAAGATGCTTAGTATTGTTTTGAAATGCTTTTTCTTTTTTTTCTTCTATTTTCTTTTCTATTTTTTTTTTTTTTTTGCAGTATAAAATAATATTATAATAATGATAAGTTTGTATACTAATTATATGATTATTTATTTAACAGACACACACACACACACACACACACACACACACACATAATATCTCTCTTTGTCTCTCTGTCTCTTTCTCTCTCTCGCTGTGTACCTAAGGCAAAAAGCCACAAACTAAAGCCATTATCACATTTGACAGTTTAACAATACCATCCCCAACACTTAATCAGGCTGTTGTGATTAAAATCATTATCAAATTTAAATATAAAATAATTCCATAGAGTACTCACGCACGCACAAACATATACAAACAAACACATCATGGTAAAACACACACAAAAAAAAGTCGTCATTATATATAACCGTTCAAACCTATATTAACAATTAAATAACAATGGTACTTACAAAAATTGCCAGAAACTCAACACAACTGATCTTTGCCATGTTGGAAACGTCTACTGGGCAACCCGTGTATGCTGGTCAGTTTTTATAAAGTGTCAAGCCGAATACGTGAAGGACAGTTGTTTTGTATTCCAGATACAAAAGCAATTACTGACGAGCACAGACATCTCGTCAACAACAGCAACAACAACGACATTAAATAATGATAAATGTTCGATATGTATGTTTATACAAAAAGTATGTGTGTTTGTATGTGTGAGTGGATAGATATCTATATATGAATGATTATATGGACGTTTGTGTACGCACATAATTCTCTCTCTCTCTCTCTCTCTCTCTCTCTCTCTCTCTCTCTCTCTCTCTCTCTCTCTCTCTCTCTCTCTCTCTCTCTCTCTCTCTCTCTCTCTCTCTCATAGATTCGTAGCTACATCTCTCATAGATATCGTCATGTCTTTTATTTATTTTGTGTTTGACTTAATAAATCATCCTTGTACCAAATCACGGTGAGAACAAAACAGTGTTGCCTGTCAGGTAATCTATTTATTTAAATAGATATATAATATAGGCAGTCTTTGATTAACAGGTTTTTACCTGCCAAAAACTTTCGTAAATTGGGTTAACGGTTTTGTTCAATGGTGATAAACTTTCGTAGAGAATAGTCTGGTAAACAGAAAAGATGTTAACGCGCTGGATATTTATAGGCTGTTGTTTCTTATGTAAAATTATAGAATAGGATTTCTTTCAGTGCCTGAGATGAGACATAGATAAAGAAACAGGGTATGTATGCAACATCTACAGTGAGAGAGTGACAGTCAATAGGAACTAAGTATAAGATTTCAGCGTTTGTTTCTTATTATAGAGGATTTTATTTACTTACTTACTTACTTACTTAATTAATTAATTTTGTTTTCGTGTCAGTCGATTATATCCTGAATAATCTATTTATTATGCTGTTTTGTTTTCAATGAGAGAGAGAGAGAGAGAGAGAGAGAGAGAGAGAGAGAGAGAGAGAGAGAGAGAGAGAGAGAGAGAGAGAGAGAGAGAGAGAGAGAGAGAGACAGAGAGAGAGAGAGAGAGAGAGAGAGAGAGAGAGAGAGAGAGAGAGAGAGAGAGAGAGAGAGAGAGAGAGAGACAGAGAGAGAGAGAGAGAGAGAGAGAGAGAGAGAGAGAGAGAGAGAGAGAGAGAGAGAGAGAGAGAGAGAGAGAGAGAGAGAGAGAGAGAGAGAGAGACAGAGAGATCACAGGTAGATAAAGAAACACAATATGTGTACAATGTTTAGGACAGTAGTTAGCAAATAATTGTGCGATTTCCCTTAACATTTGGTTTCTTGTTATCGAGAATTTTATTTATTCATTTATTTATTATGAAATTAGATATAAAATAAAATAAACATATTTAAATATTTCGTATGATTATTAAATCGATATCCTCAGAATGCATGTGAAGCATTGAATAATCGATAATCATGCCATGCGTAACGGAATTACCGTATTTATTCTTGTATAAATCACAGGGTTTTTTTTATACTTATGTTTTTGTGTTTCTATTTGTCTATGTCTATGTGTGTGTTTGTGTATATGTATATAGACAGATAGACAGACGGACAAACACAGAGAGAGAGTTCGACAGACAGTCAGACAGACAGACAGAGAGGTAGACATAGACAAACATACTGAGAGAGAGAGAGAGAGAGAGAGAGAGAGAGAGAGAGAGAGAGAGAGAGAGAGAGAGAGAGAGAGAGAGAGAGAGAGAGAGAGAG
>CM022665.1:45724094-45734094 GCA_012295275.1 Chrysomallon squamiferum
AAGTGCTAGGGGTCGTCAACGTTTCTGACGTCGTGTCAGCCCACTCTGTCTTTGTACTCCGGTCGACAATGCCGACCTGTCTATTCATGAAAGGCAAGAGATGTCTTTTTAGCTTGCTTCTGTGTGAGAGTTTATGTCGCTGAACAGACATTTTGACCAGAGTTTGACTTCTACACGTGTTTTTATTGTCCGTGTTTTACAGCTTGTCTTAAAAAACATAATGCAGAGACAGTAGATGAAAGAAAAAACAAAATAAACGTTTATTCCTTGCTTTTATGTATGTATATATATATATATATATATATATATATATATATATCAGTGTTTTTGTGTATATGTAGATAAATAAACACCAGTAATAGGACAGTAATTAGGAAATAATTATACGATTTCTCTTAGCATTTAGTTTGTACAGCACTCTTGTTAACGAGAATTTTATTTATTTATTTATTTACTAATTTTTTTTATTAATAATTTTTTTAGTTATTTATTTTTTTTATTATAACTTCTCATAAAATAAAATAAATATATTTAAATATTTTCTTCTTAATATTAATATTATTATTAGATAGGTCATCCTGTATCTTTTCAGTTTATGTATTTTTGTTGTGAAGCATCGAATAATCGATGATCATCCCAGATTATCGTAATAACCGTATTTACTCATGTATAAGTTACATCTTTTTCGTGTATTCTCTCGGGTGCGCGTGCGCGTGTGTGTGTATTCATAAATGTACTTTTCTTTTTGTGTGTAAGGAACTGAAGATTTGAGGTGTACTTTTGTTCAGATCAGTATAAAATCATTCATAATAAAATCTAAACGAGTATTTTTCATAGTTTACCTAGTTCTCGACTAATGTTTCTTAAAAAGCCAAACAAAAAACCCCAGATAAGTAAATACGTAAATAAATAAATAAATAAATAGACAGACAGACAGACAGACAGATAAATAAACATATATATATATATATATACCGAACAAAAAACACATTATATTCATATGCTGAATTTTAGATTTAATTTCTCTTCACCAGGTTTTTAAATTTTTTTGATTTTTTAAAAACATTTTCTGTTCGACTCTGTTTCTCGTCACTTAGAAAGTGAAACCCCAAGTCGGGTTGGTGCACCTTTTGCCCCAGAAACCTGTATAGCAGCATTTCTGGTTGCCTGGACACTGGTAGTCGTGATAGCAGTGTTGACCATATCCATTGTAATAGATCCAGGGATAGGGGTATGGACATCGCCCTGGTTTATATATTGCTGCAAGACAAATTAAAATAATGATGATGATAATGATGATGATGATAATAATAATAATGATAATAATAATGATGATGATGATAATAATAATAATAATGATAATGATAATGATAATAATAATGATAATGATGATGATGATGATGATAATAATAATAAAAATGATGATGATGATAATAATAATAATGATAATAATAATGATAATAATGATAATAATAATAATAATGATAATAATAATAATAATAATAATAATAATAATATTAAAATTAATCATTTAAAAACATATTTTAAAATTAGTCAGATCAAATGAATCTAACGGAAACGGTAATAAAATATAAAATCCTCTGGAATATTTGTTTTGCCAATTTCACCCCCCAGAATTTTAAAGTTTTGTTTTGTTTGATGTGCTGTTTGTTTCCCGTTCTAACCCAGGGGTGCGCAATCTGCGACCGTGGGAAGAATGTCACCTCGTCACGTTTAACGTCTCATTTGAACTATAACGAGGCTAAGCGTCAGTACAAACACTCGTACAACATGAATTAACTGTGACAGTCAGATGACGTCACACAACGAGGTGTCTCAGTATTCATTTATAGATCCGACTGTTTTAAAAGATGTTATGTAATAAAAAGTAGTAAATAATATTAATAACTGCTTTATTTTGACTTTAATGAGAAGTCAGTTCTCATGGAAACATGTAAACATGCTCATATTTTATTATCTTGTTTCCTGCATGAATCAAACGATCGGATTTACGCTCTAAGAAAACATGTATATATATATATACGTCTGTTTGTGTGTGTGTGTGTGTGTGTGTGTGTGTGTGTGTGTGTGTGTGTTTCCCTGGGGCAAAAATCGGATCGGGCAGAACTCTATAATTACAGTAATAAAATGTTGTACTTTGCATTCTATATCACTAAATAATAAACTGACACATAAAAATAAAAAATAAAGTTAATGATCTGCATCATTTAAAGTGCATCACTGTTTTACAGAAATACCGCCTGTAGACGTTGTAGATTATTATTTTATATATCCATACAAGATTTTACTATAGATGTTATAGATTATTATAGTGTCGTCGTCATCGTCGTTATCATCATCATCATCAATATCATCAACATCATCACCATCATCATTATTATTATTATTATGACTCATGTTATTGTTATTGTTTGTTGTTGTTGTTGTTATTATTATCATTATTATTAACATTATTATTATTGTAAAACTTTGTTATTAGCAAAATTTGGTGGCTTGAAAAATGAAACAACCACAGGATGTAAAATTAAATTACTCACGGACGCACGTGGGGACGGGCGGACAAGGCGGTACAAAACAATATGGCTGAATCATCTTGCACACGTTGCCAGGCGGGCATGGGTGAAACTGAATAAAAAAAAAAAAAAAAAAAAAAAAGATTTGAAGTTGCTATTAATTAAATTGTTTATTCATTATTTTTATTTTATTTGTTTTGCACTGATCATCTGCAGTTTATTTTTACCGTGTTAAGATATCAACTTTATCATGCTATGTTCCTGCTACGGAGTTAGCAGCTCGGCTAAGCCTCGCTGGAAATGGGCATTGTTACCTTCGCTAAGCAAAACAGATATCTTAAGTAATTAACAAGTTAATCTATCTATCAATCTATCTATCTGCATCTATATATATGTAGAAATATATATTGATAGATAGATAGACAGACAGAGATAGACAGATAAATAGAGCGACAGACAGACAGACAGACAGACAGAGATAGATAGATAGATAGATACATATACACACACACATACACACACGCACACAAACATACATAAATACACAGATAAATGTATGTCGTAAATATAGCTAACTATATATGCACATAAACATACCATATGTAAAAAAATATATATATTTTTTTTTTTTTTTTTTTTTTTTTTTTTATTTAACTTACGAGACAGGAAAATTCTGCCTGCACTGACACCAACAAAAATGCACCAATGACCTGAAATGAAAATAACATCATTTAATAAAATTTATCTTATCTTTAACAGCGACATAGAAATACCTTTATAATTAGAAATTCTGAATGTTTTCTGCAACATTTATTTATTTTACGGTAATTTGTTTATCGTATTAATATGTTTATTTTTGCTCAGATGTTGTTGTTCTTTTGTTGTTGTTGGTTTCAAAGACCAGTGTAAAATGGATAGTATTAATATTCATTTAAATGTGGGAAGATGATATTTTTTTCAGGATTATTGCAAAAAATAACCCACAATAACACTAACTACACCTGCATTATTTAACACATACTTAAACTCTCTTTCTTTCTCTCTCTCTCGCTCACTCTCTCATTCTCTCTTTCTCAAACTCCATCTCTCTCTCTCTCTGACGCTCTCTCTTTCTCTCTCTCTCTCTCTCTCTTCCTCTTTTTTCTTTCTGTTTCTCAGTCTTTCTCAATAAACTCTCTTTCTTTCTCTCTCTCAAACTCCATCTCTCTCTGTCTCTCTCTTTTTTCTCTCATTCTCTTCCTCTCATTTTTCTTTCTCGACAGCTGAAACCCGTGCAACAGTTCAACATTCAAAGACACACACGCGCATGCACACAAACACTCTCTCGCATAATCTAAACACAAAACAGTACCATACAACACACAAACACCACACACACACACACACACACACACACACACATATACATACGAAATCACGCATAAAACAATGACCCCACACACACACACACAGATTAAAGTCACTGATAAAGACTACTACTAGATATTTATTCCAAGCTTTAAATAAAACAAAAAAAAATGAAACTTACAAAAATCAGCACAAACTCAGAAGATCTCATCTTTGCCATGCTGGAAACGTTTGGCAAGTGTCTGACTGTGTATGTCGGTGTTCACCTTTTATACTTAACTAGCCCGGATACGCGACTGTTAGTACTTTCATTATTATTATTATTATTATTATTAGCCTCTTGGCTAATTAATTTAGTATTCATTTAAAACATGCACAGGAGGAAGGTGTTAAAAAATAATAATAATTTCAAAAAAAAAAAAAAAAAAAATAAGGGGGAAAAAATAAAAGGAGGACGGAATAGTATATATATATATATATATATATATATATATATATATATATATATATCGAGAATGTGCACTTTAATGATATTTACTGATATTAGGCATTGATCTTTTTTATTATTATTATTATTATTATTATTATTTTCCTGTGACTGTTTATACTGCACGAGTTTAATACACATGGTTTGTACTAGTAATATATTTTTAAAAATAACAGTAGCAACAATAAAAAAACAACAACAACAACAACATCAACAACCATAATAATAATAATAATAAGAAGAAGAATAATAATAAGAATAATAATAATAATAGTAATAATAATAATAATAATAATGATGATGATGATAATAAATGTGTGAATTATGTATTTATAATGTATAATGTATGTATGAATGTATTTATCTATGTATGTAAGTATTTTTGTATATTTCTATATGTGTTTGAACAGAAAGATATGGGTGTGTCAGGTAAGTATATAACTCTCTCTCTCTCTCTCTCTCTCTCTCTCTCTCTCTCTCTCTCTCTCTCTCTCTCTCTCTCTCTCTCTCTCTCTCTCTCTCTCTCTCTCTCTCTCTCTCTCTGGAGTTGTAGCCTTTATCGACTCCTTCTGCTTCAGTATGTTACATATCGTAAAAGTACTTCGCTGGTACTGCCTAGTCTTGTTGATTACATGCACTCGCTCATATTTTTCTGTATTTTACAATCTTTATTTGAATGGACATCATCCGCTTCTACTTCTCAGCACTCTCCTTTACACTCACTTTCTTATGATCCATGGAAATTTGACCAAATACTGCACAAAACAACAGAGATGCTTCCACGGCGATGTAAGCACGTGAAGTAAACGAGTAAGACGCGGGTTGCTGGGCGGATGTTGTGTTGTTCGTTGCATATCTGAAGCTCGATCGTAACTCGGATTTTGGCTCGCAACTCAAAGCAAAACCTCGACCGGATGGACTCGTAACTCTAAACAACTCGTAAGTTGGAGCAGTCGCAACTCGAGGTACGACTATATTTATATATTTATGGGGTACTATGTTTCTGCGTCGACCTAATTTTGTATCGTTTCTTCTAAACGGTTTTTCGTCTGATTATTTCTGGATATCATTAAAAATAATGTTCAGTTTGTTGTGATTAGCTAAAAACAAACCTTTAAAACTTCCGAATCTCTATAATCAACAACAACAACAACAACAACCGTAATAACAATAATTCATTCATTCATTCATTCATTCATTAATTTATTAATTTATAATATAAGCCTAATTAAATAGATGATGATAATGATAATGATGATGATAATAATAATAATAATAATAAGAAGAAGAAGAAGAAGAAGAAGAAGAAGAAGAAGAAGAAAACATAAACAAACAACATGAAAACAAAGCAGTTAACTTGATTTTTAAAAAAAGTATTTATTAATAGAACTGATGCCGTTGTAAAAACAACATTTTTGTCTTTGGTCATAATTATGTCAAATACTTACAGTGTTAATATAATACATATACTACATAAACACGCATATATAAAATATGTATAATAATACATAAAATCAAAGTTATGTATCAAAAATCACGCGTTCTATGAACAAAGAAACTGTCGCCATTGGTCGGATGTTTATACGCTAAGAATGGAGTTATCGCCCTTGTGCCCTTCTTCCAGCATTCTCACAAATATTTTTACTTCTGTCATCAAAAAAAAAAAAAATAAAAAAAAATAAAAATAAAAATAAAAATAAAAAATAGTACTAAGGATTGTTTATATAGAAATCGAAAATTATTATTATTATTATTAATACTGTTGTTGTAGTTGTTGCTGTTGCAGCTGCTGCTGCAATTTTTATCGTTATCGTTATTATTTGCTTTTCGATGTTACTTCGTTCATTTATTTTTTTAATTCTTCGACAGTTATGTACATAATTAAACGACATCAAAACTTCTTTCATTTTTACTTTTTATTATTATTATTATTATTATTATTTTTTTTTTTTTTTTTTTAGTTTTTACTTCCTTTCTACGAACATTAAAAGGAAAAAATAAATGGCTGTTTTTTTTTTTTTTTTTTTTCATAGCTACCCATAAATATCCATACTACATAATGTGTTATTTATAAAGATACAATCATTTTGGCTCAACATTATTTGCATATTTATTCCATTAATGCCAAAAAAACGATAGAGTTATATAGATTACACTGATACACAGATTTCTGTCGCGGTTAATTACTGAACATTGTAGCGTGGACGAAACGATATAGTAATGGAAATCAGTGAGTATCGACAAATCGATAAATTAGCAGACATCTAGCCGTATCGATCAGACGACACATTTGAGTCATTTGGTGCCGTTTTTGTCAGCTTTCATTGTTTGTAATTATTGATAGCTTACAGGATTTCTTTATTTTTATTTTTTGTTATTATTATTATTATAACTGAAATCCCCAAACATATATCGTGTTTTCATTAAATATGATTTATCGACATTTCGATAAATAAAAGATAACTGTCAGGGTTTTATTGGAATTAGCAACAATCAAAGACCTAACTACCCGATAAAGAGATTTTTTTTTTTTTTTTAATTTTTTTTTTTTTAATCAATAAATAACTGAGATAATTAAGGGAAAAAAAAATACATAATAATTTAAAACTTTCAGTTGGCTGTTTGTATAAAATGTGAAATATAAAATGAAATATATTTTATATTCATGCTGATATCTTTCATCCATATTTGTTGTTTCTCAATATTTTTATTATTATTATTATTATTATTATTATTTTTTTTTTTTTTTTTTTTTAAAAACAAAAATATTAGCAACCATAAACCGGGAGGGGGGGATATTTATCAAAAAAAAAAAAAAAAAAAAGACATCAGATCAATGCCATTAATTTATGCTGATCTGGAATTCTTAACTAATTCATTTTAGTATAGTCAGTTTTACAGCTCCATAAACATCAAAGGAAAATAATCTTTTTTTTTTTTTTTTTTTTTTTTTTTTTTTTTTTTTTTTTTTTTTTTTTTTTTTTTTTTTTAAAAAAAAAAAAAAAAAAAAAAAAATCAAAATGTACATAATATTATGACGTGCGAATTCGTATGTCTGGAAAACAGACAGAGAAATTTTTTCCAGTGATTTGTTATTGATAATAATAAAATAATTTTTAATAATAATAATAATAATAATCACATTATCATCACCACCATCATCATCATCATCAACACTACCATCGTATTCGTCATCAACATCATCATAATCGTAATTGTAATCCATAAAATAAATAGTATTTAAAACACCAGCAAGATTTGTGTTTGAAAAACCATTAAAGATGGTGTTTATCTCCATTTTAATCACGAAAATATCTGTAACCAAAATATCCTTAAAACATTTGAAATGACTCAGACTCTCAAATAATAATATACATCGGTCATATCAACAGTTGGTCTTGTTTATTGTTTAACATGTCGGGTATAAATGCAGTTGCTGTTGTCGTAGTTGCTGATGTCGTAGCTGCTGTTGTTAAGTATCGTCACTGTCGACATCTGAATCGTTATTGTCGTCACCACTGACGTCACTGTCGCCATGGCTACTGTTTGAATCTTTAACATCATCATCATCATCACTGTGACTGCTGCTTTTACTACTGCTGTTGTCGCTGTCGTTTTCTGTGCTGGAGCGTCCTGCAGACCTAGCCTTGTCACTGATACTCCGAGTATCAACGACATCATCATCACTGTCGTCATCATTATCTTCTTCGTCCACGGAAGCAGTTTTGGAAAGTTCATCATCCTTATTGGAATCTAAATTGTCATCATCACTACCATCATTATCTGAATGAGATTCCTTATCATCATCAGCAACATCATCTAGGTTTTCTTCAGCATCAGATTCAATATTGTCATCTTCCTTATCATCATCATCATCATCATCATCATCATTATTTGAATCGGAGTGATCATTTTTAACGTCGCTGTTGTCTGATTCAGAAATATTGGCCTCCTTTTCGTCAGCACTGTTTTCTACGTCAGAATCTGCACTGTTTTCTTGGTCAACAACAGTATCAGAGTCATCACTGATTTCCTTGTCACCGTCATCATCGTCTTCGTCATTGTTCTCTGATTCCGTCTCCTCCTTGTCAATATCAGAGTCCAAATCCTCATCGTTGTTTTTTGTATCAGAGTTTCTAGAATCTTCTGAAACGCCGTCAGAGTTCTCGACTTCTCTTTCGCTCTCATCCGTGTTAGAATCATCACCTCTGTCCTCGTCGGCTTCTTCGTCAGAATTGTCTTTGTTCTCGGAATCGGAATACTGTTGGTCCTCTCCCCGGACTTCATCGTTATCAGAATCGTCATCGTCGTTAGTACGAGAATCAGAGAAGTCCTCGTTACTCGCGTCAGAATCAGAAACCTCACTGACCTCAGAACCAGTCGCTGTAACTGGATTCGCCGCCGTCTTCTTCTTCTTCTTCTTCCTCGTCACTGACTTCACCTTTTCATCCTAGACGTCTTTTTAGACGTCTTGTTTCGTTTCGCGTTTTTCTTACCAGTCTTTTTACTGTTTCTTTTTGTTTTGTCTTTCACGTTCTCGCCTAAATTTACTTCGGTATGTCTACGCACTTTTCTTTTGTTATCTGTACGTTCGTTACTGTCATTTCTGCATTTGTTTGTCGAAGAAACGCGGCTGCCTGTTGATCTTTGTTTGCTGTCTTTTCTCCTCTGACTTTTACCAGACTGCGACAACGAATCTTCGGACGCGGTTGCCATGGTATCCGATGACGGGCTTCGCTCTGTTCGAGGAGATTCTTCCGTCCCGTTGCTGCTGAAATCGGTTTCGCCTTCCTCGTCTGACAGCAAACCCAACGAAACCGTGGACTCTTCAGTGAGAGAGTCGTCACTCTGTTCGTTCTTTTCACTCGAAACTGCTTCTCGCTGGAAACTGCGCTCGCTCGTAGACGCGTCGCCTTCCCTCGAGCTGCTCCGTCTCTCGAACAGATGACGTATTCCTTCTTCTGCAACCGGTGAAACAGAACTCTGCTGCCTCGGCGGTTCCTTGTGTCGAAACTTTCGTCCAGAAGAAACGTCGCCGTTTGTTGTTGACGACGTCCTGGAGAAATCAGCGTGTGTGTACTTAAATTTCGCTCTGTTTCGCTTACAGTTTCTCTCTGAGGAATCAGAATGGTCAAAACTTTCCTTTTTGTCGAAATGCACCGCGCTGTGTGAAGACACATTTCTCCTGTTCAGGTCAGGCATGCTGTTGTTATTAACATTCACAGTGTAGCCATTTTCCATGCTATTGTTATTTTCTGAATATACATTCGACGCTGACGTTCTTGAATCGGCAACAGCAGGAGCAGCAGCACCAGCAGCACCACCACCACGGTCGTGAGGCGAGAAGTTCACGCTGCTCACTAAAGAAACGTCGCACACGCCTTCGGTGTCGTCGTACACCGCTACGAGACTGTCAGATTTAAACCTCTGCTCACCGCCTGGAACGTCGCACGGCGTGGTTTCTGAGTCGCGACCTTTCTTCTCCGTCCACGCCTCTGTCCTCGCCGCCACGTCGTCACCGTGGACTATTTTGTAGATCGGCTGGTTTCTCGCCAGCGCCATGTGCATCACAAACCGCGCGTCTTTCTTCACCATCGGCCTCTGTTTGAGGCTCTTTCTGGCGGACGAGTCC
>CM022665.1:45739094-45741594 GCA_012295275.1 Chrysomallon squamiferum
GATACACACACATATATATGAGAGGTGTACGTGTGTGTATGCGTATATTAATTTAATGTCCAAAAATAATTAAACAGACTACCGTCTAAGATAAGCAAATTATAAAACATTAAAATAATATAAAAACAATTATAATAAAACAAATTAAAAGTAAAAGTAAATAAATAAATAACTATAATACAAAACCGCTAACTGGTAAGTATGAGTTCTGAAAGAGTAAAGATTTAAATTTATTTCAGTACAATTTCCCCACTAATACAGGACCTAAGATAAAAACTGTTACATCATTCAAATAACTGTTGCTATTGACAGTTAGACAGACAGACAGACAGACAGACAGCCTGACATTTAAAAACAAATAGAGAAGTACATAAAAAGCGTTTTCTTTTCTAATCATATTATATTATCATTATTATTATTATTATTATTGTTGTTGTTGTTGTTGTTGTTGATGATGTTATTGTTGCTGCTGTTGTTGTTACTGCTGTTATAATTTCATTTTAAATGTCACTGTATTAATTATCATTTATAAAATGTAATAATTGTTAACAGAGATTAAAACATTTTTCGATTTTTGTTTCCTTTTTTGTTTCCTTTTCTATTGTGTTTTTCTCTCCTTCTTTCTTTCATAGTATCTTCTATTTTCTTTTCTTCTTTAATTTTCTTCTTTCTCTCCATTTCATTCCTATTTTCTTTCGTGTATATTTACCTTCTTTTCTTCCTTCCTTTGTTTTTTTTCTTTACTTCTCTCTTTCTTTCTTCTTTTTATACTTTTTTAATTTCTTTCTCTTTACTCATACCTCTTCGCACCCGTAAATACAGATATTTTCCATTAATTGATAAAAAAAAAAAAAAAAAAAAATTAAAACCCCCCCAAAAAACCGTTATTCCAAGCCAAAACAAACTAAATTTGGCCTGTCAGATTCAACGAAACGAAAAAAAAAAAAAAAAAAAAAAAAAGAAGGAAAATAAGAAAAGAAAAAGAAAAACATCGCCAAAGACCTAACGCTGATGGCTTCCTCTTCCAATTTTAAGTTAGCTATTTGGAGAATTCGCTCATAATTTGTTCCCGAGGCAAACACCGCGGTTTCGGTTTCAACGCGTTCGTGTCGCTTAATGGGAGCGTTGAAAACAAATTAAAAGAGATGTGTCGACAGACTGAAAGAGGGACAGAAAAAACAGTTTATAAAGTGGCAGTCCTCTTAAAAAAAAAAAAACAACCAGAAACTGTGTTCACGGAATAAGTGATCGATCTCGTAGATGGATGGATGGATAGATAGATAGATAGATAGATAGATAGATAGATAGATAGATAGATAGATAGATAGATAGATAGATAGATAGATGGATGGATGGATGGATGGATAGATAGATGGATAGATGGATAGACAGATAGATGTGTGTTGGTGTTATGAGTTGTCTGGGGTTAAAACAAAAAAAATGGTGACAGACAATGTCATAAGCTAAGATAATTTTTGTTTATATATGACTGCGGTTTTGTTGTTTTAACAGGGAATCAAAAAACAAAAGGGGGGAAAGAAAGAAACCGGAGAGCGATGTTATTATTTTAAATTCAAATTTGAACATATGTACAATAATAAAAATAACGATGATGATAATAATAATAATAATAATAATAATAATAATAATAATAATAATAATAATAATAATAATAATAATAATAATAATAATAATAATGACAACAACAACAATAATAAATAAATAAATAAATAAATATATAAATAATCCTAAACATTTTCATTAAGTTATTTACTTTTATTGCTATATTTTAATGATAACAAAGATCTATCGCCAAAAGTCTACAATTAAAACTATTATTTTGTAATTCTTAAAATACATCATTTATGACGGCTACCACTTCATACTACCAAAGATACACTTTAAAGCATAAATTGTATTTACTTGAAGTCAAAGCTTATGAATGAATAGATGAATGTTTAACGGACACCACAGAATGAAAAACACATCGGCTACTGGGTATCAACTTTATACATACAAATCACAAATTTACAAGTCAATTAAAACACGAGTTTATGAAAAGACAACAGAACATCCTTTAATGGTAAATATTTAACATTAGCTTTTCGTCTGTATATCGTACAAATAAAATTATTACTACGTAAAGACATGCATATAAATATCCTAATTGACAAACAATACAACACTGTTTTTTGGTGTGTTTTTTTTTTATAACAGACAAATACAAATACAATTTGTTTACGTTTGTTTTGAAACGTGTGTGTAACGTTCAGCTTATTAGTACATTAATTATAAGATATTTTCATCGTTCTTTTTAATTTTACTACGGTATTAGTTTTCATTTTATACATCCTTTATCTGCTTTGTTTTATTATTCTTATTTGTTCTCTTATATATATCTGTCCGACTGTTTGTCTGTCTGTATATCTATTTATTTATTTATTTATTTGACTGCTTACTTATTTATTTGTATATATGTTTTGTTTTATTTATTTGTTTA
>CM022665.1:45746594-45771594 GCA_012295275.1 Chrysomallon squamiferum
GATTTTTTTTTTTTTTTTTTTTTTTTTTTATATTTTATTTTATCAGTTTGCTTGTAAACGCTTGACATGCTATCTTTCAATTATTGCTCCGCTGTCACACCACGAAATTTGGCTAACAAAGTGATTCATTAATCTCGATTTTTAACACGAAACTATATACCACGCGTTATTGTGTTTCCTCGTTTTGCACGGACCCAGTTCGTTTTGACAGACAAACAAAATTAATGACATCAAATGGCTCAGAAATAAATCTTAGCCTCCGTTTTCTTTTTATTTTTATTTTTTTATTTTTTGTAATATAAGTAATTTGTTATTCTAAAGTTTACAAGGGTTCAAATGAAACTGCAACATCCAAAAAAAAAAAAAAAAAATATATATATATATATCTTCAAAATTTTAGGCGGCTGTTAATTTTTCGTGTTTTCTCTATTGAGGAAAATAAAAAAAAAATAAAAAAATAAATCTTATTTCTGAATTTTTTTTTCTTTTTTTTTTCTTTTTTTTCTTTTTTTTCTTGGTGGTTATTTTTTATATTATCATTATTATTTCTGAAATTTCTTTTTCGTTTTTTTTTTTTTTTTTTTTTTTTTTTTTTTTTCTTTTTTTCTTTTCTTTTTTAGATATCTGGATTTTCCGTTTATTTATTTATTTATTTATTTTGTATCTGGGTTTTTTTTTCTTTTGTTTATTTGTTTATTTATTTATTTAAAACAATTCAATTATTATTATTATTATTATTATTATTATTATTATTATTATTAACGTCATTATTGTTTGCTGTAGTTTTTATTGTTAAGGGTTTTTTTCATGTTCTTTCTTAAGATTTATTATTATTACTATTATTATTATTATTATTATTGTTATTATTATTATTATTATTATTATTATTAATATCATTATCATCATCATTATTATTATTAATATCATTATCATCATCATTATTACTATTATTATTATTATTATTGTTATTATTATTATTATTATTTATCTATTTGTGGTTTGACTTAACTATTTTCTTTTCTTTTTTATATTTGGTCTTGTTTTTTCGATTAATGATAGTGTTTGTTAGCTTACTTTCTTTTTTCTTGTTTTCATTTATTTTCTTTCTCCCTTTTTTTTTTTTTTTGTTTCACTTACTACTAAACATTTCATACGTCAAGAAATAAACAAAAATTAAATCATTCCTCTGTCTTAATAATCTCTTCTCTCAGAATAAACGAATTATAAATGTAAAAAACCAGACATTTACAGAACGTCGTAATAACATACTACTGTACCTCGTAAGATATTTCAAAAATCAAACAACAGAGCATATACCTAAATTACCACAGCAATAACAACTGAACAGACGTAAAGTCGTAATAAAAATATTACCGAACGTAATTAACGTTTTAAGTTCAATTAACAGCAGCCATAGCAAAGAGTTATCGATGTAATAATTTGTGAACGACATTTCCAGACGATAATAAAAATGATATCGCGGAAAGACAGACAGAGAAATGGACAGTTATGTCGACAAGAGTTTTGTTTTGTGTAAACGAGAGTTTGTGTTGAATTCAGATAAAGATCGATGTAAAAACAGAATTATCACACAGTCTAAAACGGAATAAGAATTTAAATATATTTTTTTAATTATATTTTAATTACTTGTTTTACTAATGTATTTTAATTATTTGTTTTATTAATATATTTTAATTATTTATTTTATTAATATATTTTAATTATTTATTTTATTAATATATTTTAATTATTTATTTTAAGTCTAAAAGAAATGAATATAAATATATTTATTTAATTTATTTTAATAGATTTTTTACATTTCAATAAATTATTTTTGTTAATATATTCTAGTTATTTATTTTACTAACATATTTTAATTATTTATTTTACTAATATATATTAAATACTTATTTTACTAATATTTAAAAAAAAAAAATTATTATATTTTAGCTATTTATTTCATTAATAATTATGTTTTAATTATTTATTTTAATAATAGATTTTAATGCTCTAGCTTACTAATATATTTTAATTATTTTAATTAACTAATGAATTTTAAATTTTTTTTTTTTAAATTTATTTTAATAAACGGTAACGTATTTCGTAATTAAGTTTTATTGTTATTATTATTATTTTTAAATGTATTGTGTTTTTACTTGTCTTTTTTTATTTCTGCTGCTATAATACTACAACTACTACCATTATTATTATTATTATTATTATTATTATTATTATTATTATTATTATTATTATTACATATACATATATTTATATACCATCTGTTCGCATATTACCTTATACAACTGACAATTGTTGTTTATTTCACAAACAAAGTTGTTGTTAATTTTATATTAAATAAAATTTAATACAGCAAATGTTATTAGGTATTTTCTTAGTTTTAAGATAGCTAGAAATATTCTGAACTATATATATATCAAAATATTTTAACATCTTCAATATTATACTTTTATTAATAATATTATTGTTGTTGCTGTTCTCGTTATTATTATTATTATTATTATTATTATTATTATTATTATTATTATTACTGTACATATGTTTAAATTTGAATTTTTAATGTTTATATCGCTTTCGGTTTCTTTCTTTCCCCCTTTTTTGACATCAAAAATGTAATTAAAATTTTTAACTTCTAAGAAAGATAAAAAAAATAAAAAAATTTATTAATGAAAATGTCTTTGCTGTAGCACTACCTATGGAATATAACAAGAATCTTTTATTAAAGTTATTTAAACTTCAAAAGAACCAAAATAAATCATAATTCAAACAGTTTATTAAATAAATAAAATCAGCCATCCAAATTAAAAGAAAAAATTATATTTAACATGTATAAAAAAAAAAAAAAATAATAATAATAGATTAATTGTATAGCAACAGCAACTGGAAATCAAAATACACGCTGTGTTTATATCTAACACAGGCTAACACTTAAAATTGTGAAAAAAAAAAAAAAAAAAAAAAAAAAAAAAAAAAATTCTAAAGGCCTCTGACGGGAATCGATCTTGGAATCCTTACTGACCATCACAGACCAGGCAATTTTTTTTTTTTTTACAACTGCCCCGCCAGAAGATATATTTGTGTCGAAAAAAAAAAACCGCCTCGACTAGGAAGGTAAGAAATGATGGTAGATATAAATCAAACAATGGTTTTTCTGTACACACACACACACACACACACACACACACACAGAACTCAAGGAGAGGAGGGGTGGGAACATACGAACCCTGACGTCAACTCTTCAAAGTTCGCGCCTGCTTTGACCGGGCAATTAGAGACATTAGGTTTAAGAATTCCGCAAGCAAAACGTTTCCAGTTCTCCTACCCCATTAGTCATTCGCTGCTTTCCAGTGTGTCTATTGGTACGGCTTCCTGGCGCCGAAAAATGCCTCGGCGTCTGCACCGTATTGATTTATCCACGTCAAGCACGTATGTCGCTGTTCAACGTTGATGGAGTCGTGGCCGTGCATGTCAAGGCGGAGTCAGAAAATATAAAAAAAAATCAATCACATGCATGTGCAATTAAAATTCACACAATAACAGCAAAAAAGAGGGGGAAAAAAAGAAAAAGAGAGAAAGAAAATAGAAGAAAAAAATAAATACGAATTTCAAATATGGTTTGAGAAAAACTTATTATAGAAAAGGACGGGTTTAAAAAAAAAATTTTTTCTTTAAATGTGACGATTTTTTTTTTAAAACAGTAAAAGATGGGGGAACTATAACAGCAAAAAGGGGCTAAAATAGAAAAGAGAAAAAAAAATACGAATTTCAAATATGGTTGAGAAAAATAATATTATAGAAAAGGACGGCTTTAAAATTCAATTTTTTCTTAAATGAGACAATTTTTTAAAATGGAGAAAATGAACTTAATGAATAATAATTTATGTAAAATAAAGAATTTAGATAACAAACTTCTGTACAATGTTGAGTGTAATTCAAAACTTCAAAAAATTTTAAAAGACACGAAATACGAAAAATTTAGAAGTATTCAGAAAAGTAAAAATAATAAATATAAAATATAAAATAAACTGGGTTGAAATACGAACACAATAAACTACAAGACAGAAGCAAATTAATAACAAAATTCCACGTTTGCTAAAAATTACAAAATACTCTTTTTCAGAATAGTAATTGGTTTATAAGTGATGAATTTGTACAATATTCTGCATTTATCAGAAAATTAAAAATTAAATCAAAACGAAAAATAGCAACCCAAAATCCACAAACTTTCCTCAACTGTATAATATTTTCCTTTCCGCAAGAAGGTATATAAAAAAAAAATTAATTTACTGCTAACGGCCACGATTAATTATTTTCTTCTCACTTGCCTATTCATTAATGACGTATATTTTTGAATATTCAAAATCTAAATTTCAAAACTGTATCGAAACATTGTTAAAAGAGCCTTCATTTACATATTTTTATAATTTGTCATGAGTCTAACTTAACATCGATGAAATCGTATCGTACTGGGTTTTCTCATATCGTATCGCATATCGTTACCACGCCATTTACTGTTATCGCATCGAACTGTCAAATTTATTACGCAATATCGCGATTATCTAACGATATCACGATTATTATAAAGCCTATGTATATGTTAAATGTGTATATATATTTATATATACACGTTAATATAAATATTATATAACTCAAGCATAAATATTACTTTAATTTCTTCGCTGTATTACGTTGCTACAAATGACACGTCATTATTTAAAGGAAATCTAATTCTAAATTTTTGTGAGCAGATTTGCACTTTTTGAATTTTTTTTTTTTTTTTTTTTTTTTTTACACGTTATTTTACAACGAATCTCTGTGTTTCGACAGACACAGAAAATTAATGACATCAAATGGTTTAGAAATAAATCTTATATTTTTTTTTTTTTTTTTAATTTCACTTGACATGTTTGTAATTAACTTTTCAAATGATGACAGTTTATTTTTCAACGTTAAATACATGGAAGTAATGATAATAATAATAATAATAATATTAATAATAATGGTGATTTTATATCATATATGTGTATATATGAAGTCACTGTTTATTTAGGTTATACTGTAATATTTATACATGTATTTAAATTATTATGTAATTATGTTTATGTATATGTAAGTTTATATAGGACTATGTAATTATTCGTGTATATACATATCTACGTTTGTATAGAGGATGAACAGACGTATTTGTGTGTGTGTTTGCTTAAACTGAAAATACAGGCGGATGGATGGATGAATGTGTAACATATATACATAATGCGTATACATATGAGTATATATATATATATATGTATATATAACTATATTATTATTATTGTTATTATTATTATTATTATTATTGTCATTATTATTATTATCATTATTATGGCTATTATTATTATTACTGTTATTATTATTGTTGTTATTATTATCATTATGATGGCTATTATTATTATTACTGTTATTGTTATTATTATTATTATTATTATTATTATTATTATTATTATTATTATTTAATGATAGTTCAACATGCTTTAATATAACTACTTAATATCTTTGTTTTATATAAAAGATGTGTTTGTGTGTATACGTATGTATGTGTATATGATTCGTATGTGTACGTATACGTGTGTGTGTGTGTGTGTGTGTAATTAATTCATTTGATCTTACTTACAAAATAAATAGTTTTTGTTATTGTTTTGTTTTATTATTTTTCTTCCTTTATTTATGTATTTTATTTTATTTAGTTTTATTTAGTTTTATTTTATTTTATTTTATGTTATTCTATTTTATGTTATTTTATTTTATTTCGTTTGGTTGGATGGTTACTGATAGGTTGGTTGAGTTTTGCAGAAATAAAAAAAAAGAAAGAAAGAAAGAAAGAAAACAATGACCATCTAAAAATAAAAAAACAAAAACAACAACAACCAAAAAAATTCTATTCAATTAACTGAAAATAACAGCGAAATAAATAACAAACAGCTCCTCAAAAAACAAAGAAATAAAAAATAAATAATTTTAAAATCTTCTTAGAGGAATATAAATAAACTGAAAATTCAAATTTCTAGTCAGTCAAAATTTATTATTTTCGTTTTACTCTCTGACATTTACTGTAATTTACTATTTTTATTCTCAGTACAAAAAGGAAAAAGGGGAGAGAGAAAAAAAAATATGAAAGAAAGAAAGAAAATCATTATTTTTTTTTTCTCTCAAAAATATATTTGTAACGCCATCTAAATTTTTTTTTTGCAAAATTTCACCCTAACACATAGTAACGTATTATTTATATTCTAATAACTTTTTTCTACCTTCTTTATTCTTTTTTATTTATTTTTTATTACTTTTTTTTTTTTAACCCTTAGATTTTTTCTTAATCTTTAATGTTTATGCTGATTTCATTCGCCAATAAATTTCAGCTTTGAAATCTAAATGTGAAATCTACAACTAATGCTAACCTCATAAAGATAAAAACCGATGACGTATGTACTCGAAAAGAGCGTCTTCGAGCGAAAAGCGGGACGCGTTCGTTTCGTTCACTCTGCAGTACTCCGAGACAGATCTACAACGTTTATAATCTTAATTTACATAACGCCTCTGTCGTTGCTTATCATTCACTTGTCGTCAAAGGTTTCTTTTTTCTTCTGCTAGTTCTTTTTTTTTTTTTTTTTTTTTTTTTTTTTTTTTTCTCGATGAACTTAATTCTTCCGTACATTTCACACTCTCTTCAGAAAGACTTGAGAATCAAGGGCTTCGTTGATAAAGTTGTGACGGAGAAAGAGAGAGAGAAAAAAAGAAACACTTCAAGTTTTAACTGTTTATCCCATTAGCAACCAGTAAAACGACGAGAACTGTCTTCAAAAAGCAAACACATCATAAAACGTGAATCAAGCGTCTTGTGAGGAGAAACTACTTGAAAACGAATATCCACCGACGTCTTCATCGTAAACACTAACACGTGACGCCGAACGCGTTAGCGCGAGATTTTATCTCGCTGAACGTTACTAATTATTTATTTATTTATTTACCGTAAGTCATCTGATTGGCGTGCGTTGTGTTGTTGTTGTTGTTGTTGTTGTTGTTGTTGTTATTAGATGTTACTAACGTATAAACTGTAATTATTTATTTATTTACCGTATATTATCTGATTGGCGTGCGTTTGTTGTTGTTGTTGTTGTCAGCATCATAATAATCACCGTTAACGTTGATGTTCTTGTAGTTGTTGTTCCTATCATTATTACTATCATGCTGGGATTATTATTATTATTATTATTATTATTATTATTATTATTATTATTATTATGATTAACATCGTATTGTTGTTGTTCTTCTTCTTTTGTGATTCCATTATTTTATTTTTTTTGTTCTTGTTTTTGCTGTCATTGTTGTTGTTGTTGTAGCAGTGACAGTACTAGAGTACTAATAGTAGTAGTAGAAGTAGTAGTACTGTGTTGTTGTTGGCGTTGTGGTGTCACAGTAAATAAATAAAGAAATAAAGAAGGAAACAAAGAAAGAAAGAAAAGAAACAAATGATGATGAGGATAATAATAATAATAATAATCATAATCATAATCATAATAATAATGACGATGATGATGATCATCATCATAATAACAATAATAATAACAACAACAACAACAACAACAATAATAATAATAATAAAATCACAGGACTCAAAAAAACAGCCATACATTTCGTTAATGCAGTGACTTTAATATTGCACTATCGTTACAAAACACGATTACCCGATGCATCGTTTGAACCCTAAACCCATCACTCGGCAGAATTCCCACGGATCATCTGAGTCAAAATATTAAGAGAAAATAAAATTGCTACTGGTCACATGACGTCACAACGAACACGTGACGCGGCAGGGGGGGGTCGTGTTTGATGTTGGCTACAATTAATTTTCTCAAAGTGTTACGTTCTCTTCTGCAGTGGTCCCTGGCTGCTGCGTTAATTCGCTGGGCATTTCGTCACAGCCTCCTATTACACGTCACAGCCTCCTATTACACGTCACAGCCCTCTATTACACGTTCTCCCGCACCCCCCGTGTTAATTGCGAATGTACCAGAACGAATTGAAACCAATTAACGCAGTCTCGCCATTTCTCGATCAAGTATACATCCGGGGCATCTCGTTCTGGCCTGACACGAGTTGCAGTTCTCGAACCCAAGGGAGCGCGTGTCACGGCTTCCTGTCGCGGGACAGCCAATCGGAACGCAGCTCTCGTTCTCCCCCGAGATCGCCAGCCAATGGGGGTTGCCCGATTCGAAGCGGCATTCTGGGAATGTCTGGTTAATTAATTTACATACCTTTCACCTTTATCACCTTTATCAGAGTTTTATGTCTTAAGTTAGACATTTTTTTTTTACTACTTCTGTCCCAATGGGGATTAATTTATTATAGGAATTTCTTTTTGTAGCTTCATGAAATTATTTTTCTGTCAGTATTATGCCTATCAGTTTATCTGTTAAATTGTGTCTGTCTATTAATGTAACTTATCTTCTTTCTTTTTGTAACTGTGTTTTGCTTAAATTGTTGTAAACAAACTGTCTCTAGTGGTAGAATCACTACTACAGCTACCACGGCCACTACCATTTTTTTCAACGACAGCTTCATTTTTATCATTTTGCTGCTTCTATAACTACTACAACTGCTACTGTTGTCATTACTATTTCTACTACTACTATAAAGTTATTACTGTTAGTACTGATAATATTTAAACTATTAATTTCTCTTATACATCCTTTTCATTTATATTTACTTCTTGTTGTTATCATTGTTGTTTTGGGGTGGGGGTTTTTGTTGGTTATTTGTTTTGTTTTTTTGTTTCTTTATTGTTTGTTTTGTTGTTGTTGTTGTTGTTTTTGTTTTATGTTTGGGTTCTTTTTGGAAGATATTGGCGAGTGTTTGTATCGCTTTTGCTGTTAGTTGTATTGTTTTGTTTCATTTTTTATTATTATTATTATTTAAAAAAAAAAAAATATTTAAGATCACGTTCCTGTTTTAACTGATATGCTACTGTTTGTTTTTGTTTTTTGGGGGGATTTTTGTATTTTTTTTTTTTTCATACAGTATTAGATCTTTAGAAAGGGTGGGGGAAAAAATGGAGTAGATCGTCTGTACATTTCAATCATCTAATTTATTTTAGTACCAGCGAAAAATATTATTACTTTCATCAGTTTAGCATAAGGATTCATTTTATTTTATTTTATTTTATTTTATTTTATTTATTTTCTTTGAAAGTTAATGTTCAGCTCGAATGAAAAAAGGTAGCATTGTATTCAAACAATATATTTATATATGTATATATATCCCTAATAGCTGGAATATGACTTTTCGTTTTCACTCAGGCGTGAGTGTGAACTCGTAACGTAAATGAAATTAAAAAAAATGTGTGTTGTTTAAGCAAACAGTGTAAGAGTTTTATATGTTAAAAAGCAGCAACCTCGCCGCGCGATTATATAAAAAAAGGGCACATTCTGCACACAGACACACACACAGACACACAGACACAGACACACACAGACACACACACACACACAGACACAGACACACACACAGACACAGACACACACACACACATACACACACACAGAGACAGACACACAGACAGACACACACAAACACACACACAGACACACACACACAGACAGACACACAACATGAACAAACAGAGTGATTATTTTCCATTCTCTCTGTAACGACTCCCGACAGATTTACTGCCTCATAATGGAGGACACAAAAGCGAGGCTAAGAAGAACTGCGTGTCTGAAACTCGCTATAAAAGGGCAGACAATTGCATTCTCAGATGGGCCCTGTCGTCCTGTGGGGAAAGCTGGCAAAACCATCTTTGCTCTGATCGTAGACTTCAGTTTCCAACTAGTAGACAAAAAGATGTAATATTAGCACGACCTAGCCATTGTACAAGACTTTGCAAAACTCTAGGCACGCCTAACTAGCATTCTTATGTCCCTTTTATATGTATTACAACTCTTCAAAAGCCCGTGTTTTCACCGAAGAACAGTTATATGACCATAACCCGATCTGCTGCAGTGTTTCGCGTTTCGTCCTTCAATTTTCTCTGTGAAATAAAAGCGCCGTAAAAAGGTTTTTACTCGTTAGACCTCGGACCTCTGTTATTGCCTCCATATAGTCTAACAGTTCTTTGTTTAATCACCGTAGAGACTTCAGCTTTACTTTGATCTTTCTGGCAATTAATTTTTTTCTAACTCTGAAATGCAATACATTGTTAAAATTCTAACATGTGTGTGTGGCGTGCACAGTTGCAACTGAGAAGAGTTTAATTAGTCCAGTTCGAAAAGAGAGGAAAATATTTTTACTTTGATATTCTCGATACGTTATTATTATTATTATTATTATTATTATTATTATTATTATTATTATTATTATTTTAATTTGTGTAGTGTGACGTCATGTGATTAAGGATCACGCATATAATGAGAGAATAAGCCTGCTTGTGAAATGCGACTGCGATCTGTTTCCTTGGTAACCAGTATCAGATATTTTTATAGATAGGAAAGACAACCCTCAACTTTTGATAAACCAGAATCAGATTATTAGCGAGGACGAAAAAGTCCAACGAGCATAAAATTAAATATCCACTTGTAAATGATTTCCGCCATCAAACCTTAGCAACAAAACAGTTATGACGTAAAGAGGGTACTAGGCTTTGAATAAAATAAAATAAAAAAATGACGTCATGATATTATTATTCATCAGGAAGACAGAAAATGCCATAACTACCGACAATAAACAATTCTATGACGTAATGACCGCTCGCAAGAAAGAAACGACGCGGAGTGACGTCACTATCGACATTCCGAGTACTAACCGAGGAATGTTATTAATGACGTTACCGTCACCTTGGTATTATTACCATTGCCATGGTTAATTTAATTATTGCGCGCTATTCGAAAATTTCAACGTGGTAAATATAATCAGTTCTCGGGAATGCAGAACGCCGCACGCTCTGAGCTCGTTGATTGTTTTAGTTTTCGACGCGAGCGGCTCCGATGAAGCGGAATTTGTGGAATAACCAGTCCGCGGTCTACGCAAACACACGTCGCAGTTTTGTTTGTTTTTCTAGACCGCGACGTGAAATTAACCAGCGCAATAAACACGTCACGAAAGTCAATGTTGAGTGTGTTAAGTACACAAATAATAACGGAGCAGTTTTTTAAAAAAAAAACTCATTTTTTTTTCTCGTCTATTCTTTTTTATTGCTTTGTAATATTAATAATAATAATAAGAAGAAGAAGAAGAAGAAGAAGAAGAAGAAGAAGAAGAAAGAAGAAGAAGAAGACACATAAAAATAAAACGGTTTAATATTTCGCACATATACTCACACAAACATATACAAATAAATACCAACATATTTATAAATACATACACATATACGCAAACATGTATAAATTTACTACACATTTACATATATACATATATATATATATATATATATATATATATATATATATATATATATATATATATATATATATATATATATATATGTATGTATGTATGTATATATATATACACAGACAGTAAAACAAAACAAAACAAAAACAAAAACCAAAAAAACAAAAAACAAAAAAAACAAAAACAAAAACAAAAACACATCAGAAGAAGAAGAAAAAAAATAACCCCAAAAACCAAAAGAAGAAAAAAAAAAAAAAAAGAAGAAGAAGAAAAAGAAGGAAAACAAAAAATACACAAAGAAAGAAAAAAAAAACCTCAGAAATGATGTGGTCAGATTAGCGAGTAAGAACTGGGCTGCGGGTGTGAAAGTGAGATGTATGAGCCGTCGCGTACTATTAAACAGCGTCGGCTTATATCGTTAGCATCGCGTATCCGACGGCGTTCTCCGGGTTTCATCGAGCGCTATAAATTAGCGAAATAAATTTGTCACGAACCGTAAGAACTGCACGCTTCGCTGCACATTCGATGTTATCTCAATACGGCGTTTAGCGCCCCCTGGCGGCTCCACAAAGCATCTGTGGAAAACCGTTTTGCTTTATAAACCGTTTCTTAGTTGTTTTGCTTGATACCAGTCTTTTTTTTTTTTTTTTTTTTTTTTTTTTTTTTTTTTTTTTCAGAGCCGGAAATGGAAGTGCGCATGCTCATATTACAACTGGTATTGTGATGAATCTATTTTTGTATGATTGTTAGTGGGTTGTTGTTTTAGGATTGGTTTTTTTTTGACATTTTTATTTTTTTATTTTTTATAAATTATGAAAAATATAGTGTGTGCTTCAGTATGTATGTGTGTGTGTGTGTATACAAACATGCTTGCGTGTACATACTGATACACATCTGTACATGAAAGTGTGCACGTACACGTGTACAAAATCACAAGAAATCATATAATTATAGAAATTCAAAAATATTTCAAAAGATCTTTAAATATTTTATTTTTTTTTTATTATTTTTTTTAATTTCATCTTTCTTGTAATATAATACTACCATTTCTGTACATGATTCTTTTCATTTCATTTATTTCTTCGTTTTTAATAAAAAAAAATATATATTATTATTATTATTATTATTATTATTATGCAGATTTGTAGAAATATATAATACAAAGTCATTTGCGTGTATGTATGTATGTATGTATGTATGTATGTATGTATGTATGTATGTATGTATGTATGTATGTATGTATGTATGTATGTATGTATGTGTATGTATGTATGTATGTATGTATGTATGTATGTATGTATGTATGTGTGTGTGTATGTATGTATGTATGTATGTATGTATGTATGTATGTATGTATGTATGTAATGTGTGTAAGTATGTATGTAAGTTTAGTGCTGCATGATAATTTTAAAATATTTCCAATCTATTAATGAACAGCTTCACCTTAATACACTAAGATTTCAGTTTGATATCGTGATTTCAATTCCGTACGGACTGATATGAATTTAGTACGATCCGATTTTAAAACCCGTATTATATCCCAATTTCGATTCGGGGAACAGATAAAGACATTATTATTATTAAATCTGGCTCTCCCATTTGACAAGTTGCGCTTTCGACAGTTCATTTTGGAATGTGCTGCTGGTGTCACTTGAAACGAATAAGTAAATACTCTCTCTGATTAGATCTGTCAAATTGGATTGGCGCTCCTCTTCTAAACGAAGTTGTATGGGTGTTTTTTTTTTTTTTTTTTTTTTTGTTTTTTTTTCTGCAATTCCAGATGTTCTCCTGGCATGTCCAATATTAAATGCGGATTATCTAAATTACAAAAGTGAAAAAAAAAAAAAAAAAAAAAAAAAAAGGGTTAATATATATGCTAGGTTTTACCACCTTACTGGAGATCCTATCAATTTTATCACTTTCACCTGATAACAACAACGAGATTTTCGTTTACTTCTTAATCGAGGTTGTTTTTTTTTTGAGGGGGGTTTGTTTGTTTTTTTATATTTATTTCTTCTTTTTTTTTTTTTTTTTTTTTTTTTTTTTTTTTTTGTGTTCTGAAGGGAAATTAAGATAGTGGTTTATTTATTTATTTATTTATTTATTTATTTATTTGTTTATTTATTTGTTTATTTGTTTATTTGTTTATTAGTTTATTTATTTATTTATTTGTTTGTTTATTTGTTGTTTGTTTTATTATTTGTATTTACTGGGTTTTTCTTAAATTTTATTTACATGTATTTTTGATTGTTTATTAAAAATGAGTTAATTACTTTATTCTTCAATTTAAAATTGACACTAAAGAAAGATTTGGAAAAAAAATTGATGTCAAAAAGAGGCTAGATATTTCTGTGTTTTTAATTATTATTACTGTTGTCGTTGTTGTTGTTGTTGCTGCTGGTGGTGCTGTTTCACTGAATTAAAAATAGTAATTTTCTAAATTATTTATTTAGTCTATTTTATTTTCTTATTTTTGTTCATCTTTTATTTTTATTTTATCTGTATGTTTGATTATTTGTTTCCTAAAAAAAAAAATTATGGATATCGATAAATAAAGATAATTTTAATTTTATTTGATTTATCTAGCATTAGTTTCAAAACGTCAGCACAAATTAATGAAAGATTTTTCGTCTGATTTCGTATATCTACGTCATCTTGCGTTACCATGGCAATATTTTTACGCTATTATATTTCATTCCAGGTGCTAAGTAAAAGAAAGAAAAATAAAATAAAATAAAGAAAATATATGTTACAAAAAAAGACCAGACAAGACAAAGAAAAAAATAGAAAATGTAAAAAACAAATAAATAAATAAAATAAAGTTAGACAAAAAGACGAAAATGAAAAAACGAGAAATATTAAAGATATTAAAGCATTTAATATATATCTATATCTATATCTATATATACATTTAAAAAAAAAAATTTTGGAAATCACACATAACAAGTTAAAACGGTTTTATATATATTTAAGTGAATTTAATGAAAAATATTTTAAAAAAAAGTAGTAAAATATATTAATAAAAGTGACGGATATATAAATATTGTGGAAATGAGGTACACCATAAACAGTTTGAATTAAAAATAAAATTTAATAAAATTTACTAGCATAATTATACATAGATACTGTTAATTCGCAGGAACTTGAAAAAGAATAATAATAAATGTTTTACCTATTATACATACTGTATAATAATAACAATAATAATAATAATATTAACAATAATAAATACCACAACAAAATAATAACAACAATAATAAATACAACAACAAAATAATAATAATAATAACAATAATAATAATAATAAATACAACAATAATAATAATGATGATGATGATGATAATAATAATTATAATAATATTAATAATACAACAACAACAACAACAACAAAATAATAATAATCATAATAATAATAACAATAATAATAATAATAATAATAATAATAATAATAATAATAATAAAAATAATAAGTAATATCTGTCTTTTTGTGTGTATATATATATGTGTGTGTGTGTGTTTGTGTGTCTATATGTATATATATATGTGTGTGTATATATATATATAATTTAAAAAAAACTATATATATATATATATATATATATACAAAAAAAAAGAAGCCAGTAAAAGAAATATGTGGCCCAATGCTACAGAGCGAAGCGATAAAGAACTACACTGGAATAAAAGCCTGGAAAAATAATTTGTGTTGATTGATAACCTGTTTGTAGTTTTTAGCGCGAGTGATATAATGTGGGCAGGTGCGTTTGATATTGAACGCAACGAACGAAGCTTGTGCGCGCGCGCGCGCCCGCTCAACAACAGCGCGGGGCCCCGGGATTGGACTCGTTTTGGAATTTCACGTCTCATCGACAGCGTCTTCCACTGAAAGCTGCTCGCTTGGAGAAGCAGCCGACGCGATATTCCCAGCGAGAAACACTTTGAACTTGTCACAGCGCCGTGAAATTGTTCCTGGCAGGGTGTGTGCTTTTAAATGTGCGTTTTGACTGGCTTATTTTATAATTATTACGGTATAAAATCCATGATTTCCCTCCTCTCTCCTTTTTTTCTTCTTCTTCTTTTTTTTTTTATTTTTTATTTTTTAATTTTTTAATTTTTTAATTTTATGACGTTGAAAACGAAAATGTGAAATTTTAATTAGAAAAGCAGGAAAAGTTGGAGTTGTGATAATAAAATTAAAAGAAATTTTCTTGGAAAAAAAAAAAAAAGAAAGTTAAAACGTTTATTTTCAGTTCTGTGTTTTGTGTTTGATGTAATTTTAATTATTAAAATTTTAGTGGTTGAGGGATAAACTTAAAATGAAACGCCTCTGGTGATCATAAATTATATCGAGATGTATATTAAAATGCTAAGCTCTGCTATGCGATACGATCCGATACGATACAATACGATACGATACGATACGATACGATACGATACGATACGATACGATACGATGTGATACGATCCGATACGATACTATATGATACGATACGATACGATGTGATACGATACGATACGATGTGATACGATACGATACGATGTGATACGGTACGATACGATTCAGTATTGTACTGTATAATAATAAACAGAAATTCTCTGTATATATTATTATGTTATTAAGAATTTCTTAACAGCTTTCATTTTTGTTTCTGTGTTTATTATTATGTTCAAAATATTATTATTTTTATTGTTGTTGTTGTTGTTGTTGTTGTTATTTATTTTTTATTGTTATTAGTGTTATTTTTATTGCTATTATTATTGTTATTGTTATTGTTATTATTGTTGTTGTTGTTGTTGGCGTAGGTGGTAGTCTTTTGTTGTTATTAGTTTTGTTGATGATCATTATGTCATAATGTATCATAATAAAACCTTTTAAACATACGTTAAACAATGATTTATTTATTTATTTATTTTTCAATCACTACCACAATTTAAACTCTAATTATGACGTCATCCCTTTTACTACGTACGATATGACTTATATGACACTACTGTTTAGTTTAATTAACATACATCTGAGCATATATAAACAATTACAGCCCATTTAATTATTTATTTATTTATTTATTTATTTATTTATTTGTGTTTCTTTGTTCGCTTGCTTCCTTGCAATCAGTTAAGTTATTTTATTATTCTTAATTTTGGTAAGTATGTATTTCTTATTTTTTAATATATTTAATCTAATCAGTTTACAAAATCTGTCTAAGTTATAAAAACAGTTTTTGTGTGTTTTTTTTTATAATCGCTTATATATATATGGATAGACAGATAGATAGCAGATAAAAAGATAGATAGATAGGCATATATTCAGATAGACACAGATAGACAGACAGACAGATGCAGACAGATAGACAGACAGACAGACAGACAGACAAATAATAGTATTAAAAATGGGATTTTGATTATACTTTACCACTTGTTTTGTTTTTCCTTTATCGTTTTTTTTTCTTATGTTCTTTGTCTTATAATTTTTCTTTTTTTTTTTTTTTTACTTATTCATTCATTCTTCCTTCCTTTCTTCCTTTGTTTTTCCTTCTTCTCATTCATTAATCTTTTTCTCTCCTTCTTTCTTTCTTTCTTTCTTTATCTCTCTTTTATACATTCCTATCCCTTCGCATTTTTTGTTTCCTTTTTTTTCTCTTTTTTCTTTTTATTTCTTTTTTTTTTTTTTTTTTTTTTTTTCTTTACCCCAGTATTCTCTCAGACATTTTCAAAACAAATGACATAACTCTAAAACTAAGACGGATGTGTCACAGATCTACAAAACAGACTCTTTAACTTTCCGCTATCGTATTTTCCTTCTTAATGATTTTTGCCGTACGCCATCGACAAAACAAATAAACTTCACGTCAACACGCGTTAATATCAGTCTACGATCGGTTGCCGTGCAGCAGATCTCTTTCCAGAGGCGATAATGTTAGCTCCTTCACGAGCAACAGTTAATAATTATGTAATCGTAATAAATGCAAATGCACTTGTGAGTTCTCATTCAAAAGTTTGAAAACCTTCTGGTACGACATCGAAAATATAGTAATAGAAGAGTAGTTGTAGTTGTAGTTGTAGCAGTAGTGGTTGTAGTTGCAGAAGTAGTAGTTGTAGTAGTAATAATATAATTTATAATGTTAGTAGTAGTAAGAATAATAGAAGTAATGTAGTAATAGTAATTAGTACTAGTAGTAGTAGTAGTAGTAGTAGTAGTAGTAGTAGTAGTAGTAGTAGTAGTAGTAGCAGTAGTAGTAGTGGTATAAGTAGTGCTTAGTAGTAACATCAGCAACGTCAGCAACAGCAGCACTAGGTATCGTTTAACCGAAACATTTATTACAGCATTATTATATTACACAAAACAGCATTTAAATAACATTCACAAAGATTAACAACAAAAAAAAAAAAAAAAAATTGCATTTCGAATTAGTTACGGGAAAGCACGAAAGGCCACAATGAACTCTGACCTCTAAAGTCGCGGTGATGCGCGGCGGCGAGGACGTGCGTGAAGCTATTCTCACATTCTCACGCGAGACATTCCGAGAGAGAGAGAGAGAGAGGTGGTGCTCCGCTGCTCCGTCCATGTGTTATTAATTAAGTGTTGATTCGCGCGAGACAGGCCGCTGTTAACATGGAGCAATGGCGGCCATGCGGCACGACTAATTCCGCTAATTGGCACTGCGCGCGGTCTGATTAATGACGTCCAGTTAATTATAAGGTCCATTATAAAAATAATTGACCGTTTAACACAATAGGTGTCAGGACGCGAACGTGTCCGCGGACGGACGACAGAAACGAGCAGACATCGTCTGCTTTCCCCGTCTGCTTTCCCGACAGTCGACTGGTTGCTGTGTTTGTTCATTCTGCTTCTGTTTTTTTTTTTTTTTTTTTTTTTTTTTTGATTGGACTAAAGTCTTGGAGGCACTGGGATCAATCCTGGTTCTGGTTTCGGTTTTTTTTTTTTATTTATCTTTTTTTTTTTTAATTTCACTTATCGATAATAATAACATCTACTACAGTTATTATTACTACTACTACTACTTCTACTACTACTGCTACTATTACTACTACTATCGATAATAATAACATCCACTACAATTATTATTACTACTACTACTACTTCTACTACTACTGCTACTGCTACTATTATACTACTACTATCGATAATATTAACATCCACTACTACTACTATTACTACTACTACTACTACTATTACTACTACTACTACTACTATTATTACTACTACTACTACTACTACTTCTACTGCTACTACTACTATTACTACTACTACTACTTCTACTACTACTACCTACTGCTACAACTACTACTGCTACAACTACTATTACTACTACCGCTGCTGCTGTTGCTACTACTACTACGACTACGACTAGGACTAGGACTAATAAAAGCAATGGCAGTAACAACAACAAAACAAATTATAATAAGAATAAGAATAACAACAACAACAACAAAACAACAACAACAACAGCAACAACAATAACAATAATAATAATAACATCAACAATAACAACAATATAAGTAATAACAATAACTATTCTCTCTCTCTCTCTCTCTCTCTCTCTCTCTCTCTCTCTCTCTCTCTCTCTCTCTCTCTCTCTCTCTCTCTCTCTCTCTCTCTCAGTTTCTTTTTCTTTGCCACAAAGAATTCAAATCACACATATTTGTCCAAATGTTATTTGGCAATACTTCGAAAATGTTTTATACCTAATCTGAGAACAATATCGAAATCTTTCATCAAATTTCCGAAAGTGTCGACATTTTTCTTCACGTCGTGCTTATCAAAACGGCACATCACGAATAATCAAGATTTTTATCAAAGCAATCAGAGTGGAGTCTATAAATCTTCTTCAGGAATTTTATTTTTTTTTTTTTTTTTTTTTTTTTTTTTTTTAACTGTTTACGTTACCTTGATAACGTATCATCTCGCTTCTAACCTTACATCCATCCCGTCATTCCTTGCGCCTCGCCGCTTGGCCTTCTGTCGAGCCTCGCGTTCGATTATGCCTCGCTTTTCGTATCGAAAGATGCAGATGTCGTATGCGACTTCAAAGCCAGTCGTCAAGTGAGAATATCGCCCTCGCTGATAAGTTTTTGAAGAGTAACGTCATGGAATTAATTATCACTTCACTGAGACACTTGAACATGCATAAACGTAGAGAAACTTTAAACACACACAAGAACCACCTAATGTTACAAAGACGTAAATTATTTACTTTTAATTTTTTTTTTTTTTTTTTTTTTTAATTTCAGGTTCTGTTTCCGAGGAGAAAAATGGGGAAATGAAATTATGTAATGAAAAAGGCTTCAAAAGCTCGACCTGGCTGACCCCGTTTTTCACTCGGCTAAGAGCTTGGTTCACACATTCTGGTGCATATTTGAATTATGGTTGTTGTTTTAAAAAAAAAAAAAAAAAAAAAAATTTTTATTTCGTAGCAGAAAGTGTTTCAAGTTTAAAAATACTTATGCAGTAAATTGATGCGTTTTTTTTGGTGTGTGGAGGGATAAAAAAAAAAGATTTAAGAAAAAGTGTAGAATCGATTATATTTAATCATGATGAGCTTACAACGTAACTGGTTAGATAAATAAACAAATCAATAAGAAAGTAAGTAAGTAAATGAATAATAATAATAAAACAAAATTATGAAGAGAAAGCATTTTGATCTTGAAAAAATAAAAAAATAAAAGAAACGCAAATAACACATAAAACTCCCAAAATAACGATAGTAACAATAATATATATATATATATATATAATTTTGAAAATGACGACCATGAAAAAAGTCAACAATTACAAAAATAAATAAATAACAACTACAACCATATAATGATGATGACAAGAAGAAAACGAAGAATAAAGAAATAGAGGAAGCATTTTAAAAGGACAACAAAGAGAAAAAAAAAACTAAAATTTAAAAAAAAAAAAAAAAAAAAAAAAAAAAAAAAAAATTGAGAGAGCGAAGACAATTAAGAAACCAAAATGAAACAAGGAGAAAAAAATAAATAAATAGAAGAACACAAAAAAAAAAAAAAAAAAAAAAAAATTGAAAATAATAAAAGGAAAAGGAAACTAAAGAAAACAAGAAGGCGAGAAAACAAAAAGAAATTCTATCAACAAATTAACATATCACGTAAACAAACTGACTCGTCAAACAAAACAAAAAAAACAAAAAAAAATTTAAAAACCAGAAGCTTTCATGTTCACGTTCAAATCGTATTCTAATTATCCCTAATTAATGAATATACGCAAACGGGATGCTTTTCAGAATTTCCTACGCTATCTTTGACAACGCGTAATGAATCGGAGATTAAAACGCTTATAAATAGACGCCATTAAATTAACCCACATAGAATCAAACGAAACTGAAAACCACTGGGTATTTTCAGACTGGTAATGGGGAAAGAGTTTGGGCTCGGTCTGTCTGACCACACCGGACGGGAGAGGAAAACGGAGTAGGTTTGAGTTAATTCCTCCGCTGAAACGCGCTATTATAAGGGAGTTATTTGTGCTATCGTTTGACTTCGCGTAACGCGACATCTGGTACCGGTTTATGTAGCGCACGCCCACAGTTTCGTATCTTCAGTCGAAATCTACACCCCTCCTAGTACCGGAGAACCTGTCAGTCAAACCGTCTCTGCCATCTGATTGGCTGTTTAAATGGTTTTTTTTTTTTTTTTTTTTGCTACTCGCAGAGGAAAGAATGTTTGGTTTGAGAAACGTTTCGGTTCGGAGTACTTAACTTCAGTTACAATGAAGAAATTCTCAGCGACTGCTCTGCGAAGAGAACTCTTGGATTAATACGCAAGACTCGATATTCCAGTGTGTTTGTTTGTTATCTGTGTTGTTGTCGGTTCTAACAAAACGGTTTTTTGGGGATATTTAAACAGTGCGATGTCATAAAGTGTTGTTTTGAAAACACCGCTAGGTAGCTGTTAATTGACTTATCCAACTTGGCAATGTGTGAGCCACTTCCTAGTCGTATCACTTGTCAAATCGCAAAAACATAACTGGTTTTATTTTTTTATTTTTTTTTTTATTTTATTTTTATTTTTTTCTTGTGGGTATGATGTGAAGAAGAAAAGAAAAAAGAAAAATAATAATATTAATAGAGAAAGAAAAAAAGAAAGAAAGCCTAGCATATATATATATATATATATATACACACACAAGCAGTTCATTGTAAAAATTCTTGAAATCACTTTCCACTTTTCAAACTGCTTGATTAGCCGAGGTTCGCGATACAAACGTGGGGAGCGTTGACAGGTTTGTGACTGCAAGGACAAAGCGAGCCGTTCACACAGAAGCCGACCAACATGATGATGATGGCAGATTACCGAAGCTGCCGCTACGAGCACAACCCGCCCGTCTTCACCCCGACCTCGTTCCCGACTCCCGACATGTCGGACGCCAGACAGATCATGGACATATCGTACTCCCACCCCCCGGGAGGCCAAGATTACTTCGGGCCCCCGGGCGGGACTTATCACCGGCCGTTCCACCGGCAGTACGCGGACGTGTATCCGTACCACGCCAACGGCGGCATTCACCAGCATTTCTTCGGCTCCGGTTCGGAGTCCCAGGCTGCGGTCGACTTTCGTCCCAGGCACCCGACCCCGCTCATGAAGGACAAGGTTCCTCAAGGAGGTGGCAGCAAGGAGGACATGACAGGAGGAGCGGACGAAAACGGAGAGACTCCTTCGTGCGTTGCTGCTGCTTCTGCTGCTGCTTCTTCGAAAGGGGGACAGGTTTGTGTAGGAGCAGGAGGAGGTGGAGGAGTAGGAGGTGCAGGAGGAGGAGGAATGAAAAACGGTCCTCACTGCGTCTCCAGCAGCAAAGACGACAACAGCATCGACTGCGCGGACGCGAAGCACGGGTCGAGCCCGTGCAGCCCGTGCAAGGACGACTCCGAGTGCAAGAGCGACGACGACCTGTCGACGGACGACAACGACGAGCACATCCCGCACGTGCTGGCGCCCGGCTACCACGGGCCGAACCGCCGGTGCCTGCTGTGGGCGTGCAAGGCGTGCAAGCGCAAGACGGTGACGATCGACCGGCGCAAGGCGGCCACGATGCGGGAGCGGCGGCGGCTGAGGAAGGTGAACGAGGCGTTCGAGACGCTGAAGCGGCGCACGTGCCCCAACCCGAACCAGCGCCTGCCCAAAGTGGAGATCCTCCGCAACGCCATCGAGTACATCGAGAGTCTGGAGGAGCTGCTGCACGGCAGCCGCGTCGCCAGGAACAGCAACGACGACGCCTGCAACGACGCCGGCTCCTCCAGCAGCGGCTCGGACTACATGGTAAGTGTGTGTGTCCTGTCATTTGTTGTTGTTGTTCTTCTTCTTTTTTGCTTGCCGTCAGTTTTGACATTATACAGACACATTTTTATAGTAAATTATATACACATATATATATGTAATTATTATTTGTGAATGTGTGTGTATGAATGTATATATATGTCTGTATATATACATACATACATTCATATATATATGTTAATTCTTGATATATATATATATATATATATATATATATATATATATATATATATATATATATATATATATATATATATATATATATATATATATATATATATATAAATATATATACATATATATATATATATATCTTGATATATATATATATAGAATTAACGTTTTATAATCTTAATATTGCATGCGTTATCACGTAATTACAATTTCAGTGTGCTTTTTATTCCTAATTAATACATTTTTTATATTTACAAATATCCATAATAATAATAACCGAAAAGCGACAGCTACCTAAAGTTTTCCAATCCGAATTTAAAAATCAGTGTATTTCACAGAGAGTATATATATATATATATATGTATATATATTTATATACACAAAAAAACTATTTCGTTTATTGGATGCAATAAATATTAAAAGAAAAACCAGAGGACGTCAGACATTTTAAAAGGCTGTATAAAGATACACACTGATACCCATGTATTACGTATTTAGAACACTGCAACGCAATACAAAGCGAAGGAGATTACCTCGAAACCCAGAAGGTTTCTCTCTAAAAAAAAAAAAAAAATACGCTTAAAAATAAAATCTATCTCAGTCAATGGGAATCTGAGATTAAATATGCCTCAGAGTCAGAAGTTTAAAAAAAAAAAAAAATCCCCACTACTTCCAGCATAAAGATACTGCCAAACCAGAATTATTGCATTTCTTGGGTTTAATTGGAGGTGCTAGGGAGTCTTGGGTTAAGGACGAGGGTCTGGCTGATATGAGTGGTGTGTAAACTGAAAGGGGATGCAAAGCGAAATCTTTATTTTTACAAGGAAACGCCCAGTGTCTTGATCATTTAGACTAATTAACTAAAAGCAGACACGAGATAGGGAACATCCTAACATGTTCTCTCATAAAAAGCAAGCAAGCAAAAAAAAAAAAGACACTCATAAAGCTTCATTTGTGGGAGGCCAGAATCTTTGGTTTTCGTGTTACCGTGTTTAAAACACCGCCCGTGAAAATAAACCTGGATTTGTTGTAACTATCTATCTCTCTCTGTCTGTGTCTGTCTATCCCTCTACGCATCTCTTTGTCTGTCTATCTGTCTATCTCTCTGTCTTTCGTTTCCCTCTCATTCGTCTGCTCTCTCTTTCTCTCTCTCTATCTCTCTCTGTCTTGTCTATATGTCTATCTTTTTGCCTGTCTATATATACATACATATATACATAGATATGTTTGTGTGTCAGTTTGTCAACGTCTTTCTCCCACTCTCTCTTACTTCAGTATTCCTTTTTCTCTCAATCTTACACTCGCACGCGTTCATAGTCTTTGTTTCTTCCTAGCCATTCCTAATCTATATGTCTATCCATCCATCCATCCATCCATCCATCTTTCTTTCTTTCTATCCTTCTTTCTGTCTATCTATTTACCTATCTATTTATCAGTGCGTCTCAGTCTCTCTCTCTCTCTCTCTCTCTCTCTCTCTCTCTCTCTCTCTCTCTCTCTCTCTCTCTCTCTCTCTCTCTCTCTCTCTCTCTTCATTTCGCTCTGGGCGTGGCTCGCGCGTACGTACACGTGTTTGAGAAAATTGCATAAAGCACACATCATCACCCACGTCACTGGCAGTCCTCGCCACGATAACATCCGACGACTGAGAAATAAGTAATATCTGGGCGAGATAACCGTTGTCAATTTTAAAAGGCGTTTTTGCAATATTACTTGATAAAACGCGCATCGCGTTACAGGCCCTTGCCAGGTAATTTACGGTAGACAGTTTTCTAGTACACCGGTTTGTTTGCCTTCGCGGAAGAGAAGTCAAAAAAATATTACCTCGTATGTAGATACGGCGGCAAGATGTTTAGATTATTATTATTATTATTATTATTATTATTATTATTATTATTATTTAGATTATTATTATTTAGATTATTATTATTTTTATTTTTATTATTATTATTATTACTACTACGACTACTATTATTATTACTATTACTCTTATATTACTACGACTACTACTACTACCACTATTATTATTATTACTACTGCTATTACTACTAGTACTATTATTTGTTTTGTTATTATAATC